>NMRB01001989.1:88339-99607 GCA_002633025.1 Notospermus geniculatus | reverse complement strand
AAACTGCACTGGACTTTGGACTTGATGTCTTCAGCCTAAATTGAGCATGCCGCTTAATGTTTTTAAGGGTACGAACCCGGGCATGAACAAGCAAGGCAGCTGACATCAGTTTCAGGTTCCATTACAGTCAAGAGAGAGAACATGACATGGAAGGCAGCCATGAAACATTGTTTCATCGGATCTTTATTAGGTATTTCATGTTAAATTTGATCAAAATTGCTTGGAAATTTCCTATATTTTTCCTATATTTAGTCCCGGATTCCTGGATTAGCAACCGAAGCTGATTCCAGGGGTTAGTGAGCGAGTGGTCCGAGGTTGTCTGAGCGAACTATACCCCTGGGGACGAGGTTGGTTAAAATGCGGTCAAAAATTGCACGATACCAAAAATCACACCTAAGGCGAGAAAATGGCTAGCCGTCTCCAGAGATTAGTGGAGCGACCTACCACCTCGGCCCGAGCGTAACGAATCTCTGGGTACGAGATTGATTGAGTACCTGTGGATCGAGTTTGTACGGACAGGTATACCTGCATGTTCTCTGCTCAACTGGGTGAAATGAATATTTCCTCAAGAGAAGCTGAGAAGCTGAGGAAATAATTTTCATTTCTCTACGTGATTTGCCATAATGTACTAGCTGAATGTTCACTTTAGCAGGCCATTGCTTTAGGCCGACATGGTGCAGATAGCCTAGCCAATCATAAAGGGTCTTACAGAACAGCGGTGTTGGTTCGCTCGTCTAGGCCTATTGCATCCAGAGAGCATCAGGGCTTCTTATATAGCGCTGGCTCTCTTCGTCACTGCACACAAAACCCACCCTGAGGACATTCGCTGGAATCGGTGGAGTAGCCAAGCCAGTCGATGCCCACCGCCTCATCCCAAGTTGGCCGGTAATTGATACACATGAACTCATACATACATGTAGGTTTCAACATGAAGCTGACCCAACAAGTCAGCATGAAATAACTCCAGCGGCGTATTCTGTTTCGCGACGTGGCTGAAAATGATATGAGAAATTACACCACAGTGCTCTGAGGCGGGTCATTGAATTTAGAGTGCATATAGTCTCTCTCCCCAAAAAATGCCTGTGCAGTACATAGGCCTATTGTAAGAAACACCCCCGTGGAGCCTACGTTCCGGGGCCATGAAGACAATCACGTCCTGGACGCGAGTTTTTTTCCTGAACCGTTCAGCAATTTTTTCGGACTTATACTGATATTTTCAGTAAAGAGAAACTCACGACAGGCGAAGCTGCGAAAAAAATCCAGCCCTAGCCGAGAGTTGATCTCGGGACCTGCGGATTTACTTGGCAAACGCTATACAAGCAGCAGGCAGTGAGGGGTTGAATCTAGGTCTTATGCAATAAATCAATACCAATGTGAGGTTTACCCTTACATAAACCTTTTCTTTTCTAGCCATGACCCTAACCTTTACCCCTACCCTATCCCTAAACCTTACCCCCACGACATAATGACCCCCACCCCCCTACGCGCGTTGAAAAAGTGTTTTACCCCAAGGGTAGTGTCCCTCTCGCGACAATAATAGTAACTACAAAATGTTCAGTGTACTTGCTGAAAGGTCCAGGAGAAACATCCTCTGGATAAGAAAGAATCCCGACGATCACAACGTTCGTCCGACGAAATGATTCCGAATTAAAGAAAGCCATAAGAGTTCAAGAATGATGATCACGTCTCAGGCCCCATGGGCCTGAAACGTGATCACGTCTCAGGTCCCGCACTACGCATGTGTATAAGGTCATAGATTGGTACCCGATCCTCCGCTGGTGGCGCTGGCGGGCTGGATGTAGCGGAGGATCGGTCCTGGCTACTGAGGACTGCAGAAATCTGGCTGCCGCCGGAAGTGACTAGTATCCAGTCATGACTGTACTTAGAACACGTACAACCACATGATGAAGGACCGGATACCAGTTGCAACGAGGAATCATGGCGGCGGCTGGTAAATATCAACATTGCAGAGAATAAATATCGCTTTTCGCTTGCTACAAAGCGTGCCTTAGCGATAATCAATGCCAGACGAAAAACTGAGTATTGGTCCTTGAAACCAATGCATGCAAAAGCCTTAAAAAGTGCCATAGCGAATGACACATGGATGATTTTCCAACCGATTGTGGCAAGTCCGTTGGTTTTCGAATTGGACCAATCAACGCCATGAAACTCGCAGGCAGTACCGGTCTATATATTTTATATTTATAGACCGGGGACCAGTCTATATAAGGTCATATTTATTTCTTTTCACAGGCAATAGATGGCGTGTAAAGTGATCTGAATTGCCAGTGTGGAAGGGATGTTAGTCCTACAGTGCCAGTCCGAGTGACAATAATTTGCTATCGTGGTTTCTTATACATGTAGCCAGTACTCGTGTAACGGGACAGTTTTAAAGGCGCGGTCATTCTGCAAATCTGCAGTTGAGGGGAATTTGCTGTTTACGTTCTTTGTAATTGATTTTATAAGGCTTTGATGACAGGATACACCGTGAGGTCCCTACCCCCCTGCCTCCCATGTCAAAAGGTACCAGTTGGACTATGTCGCCCACTTTCCTACTTGCTATAAAATCGCGGAGGATATGGAAATAGTTCGGCCGTATGTTGGCAGAGTCAGTATAGCGTAACGTAGTGGAGCACTGACCTCTGCGAAGGAGTGTGGGCCGTCGTCTGCTCTTTGCAAGATGTCAAATCAGCTGATTATATCGCAACTTTCTTCGAGGTCAAGGACGGTATCCTAGTGCCTAATTCGATGCTGTGTGCGATAAGCAGTACTTACGGATAAAAAAATATCCTGCTAGTGACTTTGCAAAGTTTCTAGACGGGCGAGAGGCTCTGGTAAATTTCATCAATAACAACCAACATGACCAATCAAAAGTGTGCCACATTTCCCCTAGTAGATTGCTTTCGGGCAATTTCATTGGTCGAGATGGTCGTTGTGGTCGTCGGTACGCTAGCCGCTGATTTTGCAGCTTGCTTTCCCAGTCGTTTGTGGAGTGGAGTGCGGCGGCCGGAGCGACACAACGACTGGGTCTCGAGTCTAATCTGAGCTCGACATGGGTCCAATTTGGTCATGTTATTATTTCCTCCTGGTCATGTCCATTCCAAGGTCATGACGGTGGAGGAAGACTCTAAACTAGGTTATTATAAAGACATCCATGCTTATTACTCCTCCATAATACAATTTTCCACACAAGTTATTGACATTCGTCTCTAACCGTTTCAGCGCTTTCACCATGCCGGGGTTTATGGAACTATTAGCAGCAGTAGAAGCTTATGATGTTGAACAAGTCAAGCGGCTGATACAAGCAGGAGTCAACATCAATGTACGAGACAGTAATCAGGGAACAGTTCTACATCTTGCTGCACTCGGGCTGGATGAGAAAATGGTAGAAACATTGGTGGAATATGGAGCAGACGTAAATGCTAAAGATCTTCAGGGGATGACACCTTTGCATTATGTCTTGACGTTTTACACGATTGCATATGAGCGACGATTTCAAAGCACAATATTAAGAATGGTCCACTTTCTGCATGCTCACGGGGCTGATCTCAATGCAAGATTTGATAAAGTCACATCATTACATGAAGCTGTAAGACGACAGGACATCAGAGCTCTAGAAGTTCTCCTTAAGTTAGGGGTGGATGTCAATGCAATAAAAGGGACGGGTTGTGCAGTAAACATAGTTTTAAAAGATAAGGAAATGTTGAGCTATTTATGTCATCTCGGAGCAGATGTGAACATATCTTACAATCAGACAACAGCTCTAGGTGATGCCATTAGTTTCGGTAGAAAAGACATCATCAAAATGCTGGTCGAGAATGGAGCAGACGTTAATGACAGTAACACTTGCAACATCACTCCTGTTTTTCAAGCTGTTATTGGAGGTATTCAAGATGAGGGGATCTACAGGTGCCTGGCCAACCTGGGAGCTGAATATAATGGATTGATTACTCATGAGCCTGTCATCTACAAAGCATTGAAACTCAAAGATTGTGACATACTTGAATACCTGATCAGGAAAGGAGCAAAGATTTCGGATGAAAACAAGAAGAGCTTGACAACAATAGGTTTGGCGTTGATTCTGGACCAGGGAGACCTGATGAAAACTTTAGTGGAGTGCGGCACAGACGTGAACTTAAAATATGACCCCAAACTTCCATTGCTGTGGGAAGCAGTAGAGATGGGTCGTCCAGATATGGTACGGACTCTGGTAGACCACGGAGCAGAGATTGATTCAGCGTACAGACTGGAGGGGAGAGGTGCCCTGTTTCACGTACTATCAGACTGGCGAGGAATAAAGTCTACCACATTTATGTCAATGATAACCGGCAGTCAAAACATTTCCAAACATGTGAACAAAAAAGTTGAAAGTTTGGTGAAGCAGTTGCTTCGATTGGGAGCAAATGTCAATGCTATCTACAAAACGACATCGATTGTCGATAAAACTGTTTTGAAGAATGATTTGAAAATGATCAAATTGTTAGGCGAGTTGGGGGCAAATCTCAACAAGGCATATCCAGCAGTACCTCTTATTTTGTTGCCATTAGTCTCGAGGCCGGATTCGTTAGGGTTGTTAATCAAGAACGGAGCAGACATAAATGTGAAGTTTGATGAGATGACACCACTCCACCTGGCGGTAAAACATTTCAATAGACCAATGGTTCAATGTCTTGTGGAACTGGGTGCTGATGTCAATAGCCAAGGTTGTGCAAAAGGACTGACATTGCTACATAGAGCTGTAGACCATGCTCTGTCTACTGTGGTGAACAAACCTGTCAACACATATTATGAGAAAAACACACTAAAAATGCTCCTGGCTCATGGACCTGATATGAAAAGTAAATCTGAAATGTTTGCTACGCCACTCCACCTTGCTGTAGAGAACCAGGACATTGATATGGTAAAACTGCTTGTGAATCTTGGTGCAGACGTGAATATGGAAAAAATAGAGGGAGTGAGCTGTTTCAGTTATACCATCATGAATCATGAGGGAAATGACTTGACTGACGTGATCAACATGTTGCTTGATGCCGGTGCAGACATGAATGATGGGTATAATGATGGTATAACAGCTTTGCATGACGCAGTTAGAATGCGAGACAAGAATCTCGTGAAAACTCTTGTTGACCTTGGAGCTAAGTTGAACGACTTTGGGTCACATGGAAAGAGCGCCTTATTCTCGGCTGTTGTGCATCATCTGTGGGATATCATCACCATCCTGTCTGAGCGTGGTGCAGATATGAATGTGACCATGGCAATCGGGATGGAGCCATTAGATAACCGACGTCTTTTGGGCGATACAGACATGGTGGAGCTTTTGTTAATGTTAGCTACTGACAGGCATCCTCCATTTCTGTCCATTCTGGCGCATATGAGCCCACTGCATGTAGCAACTATGAGTGATGAGAGTGAAATGATGAAATTCTTAGTTAAAGCTGGGGCAGACATCTATGTAACACGTGACTCAATCTGCAATCTCGGAGATGCTACAAAGCGGCACCATTTGTACCAAACAGAGATGCCACTCACTAGCCTGATACAAACTGTAATGAGTGGTGCAAAAATTAGCGAATGTCTCCTGACCCAGGCAGTGGAAACACCAGGCACTGATACAGTCGAGGCTGTACTTGACATGGGATATGATATCAATCGAAGTGGACGATTTTATTCATCTAACGTCTCCCCAACACAAATTATCAAGGAATCATCACCACTACATAGAGCATGTAAGTACGGACACATTGAAATTGTTCGTCTCTTGATGATTGCAGGTTTTGACTGCAGTGAGCCTGATGAGAATCACAAGAAGTGCTTGGAATTGTTGCCCGTATTTGAGGGTGTGTCGACCAGAGATTATCGTGTTTTACATGAAGCTGCAACTGCCAAAAATGTCACTCGAAGACTTGATTTGAACACCTCTAGCTGCTTTGTGCTCTGCCCAAGAATGGCGTCCATCCACAACATTCCAACAATTGGCAACGTTCTGAACACACATGCACTAACTATTAGGGATATAACCGAATCCGTCCGTCAGTTCATGCATATCCTTGTCGGTACCACTTTTTCACAAGCTCAAGTAGAGGGCTGTGGTAGTTCACATGAGGGAACAAAAGTTGGCCTACCAAATGAGATGGATTTTCTCTTCACTGTAGATCTGGCGGATTCAGAGGCCAAGAATATCGTGGATGTTGGCCATGGTTATGCTCGTTATAGAAATCAAAGTGACGAATTGTTTAAGACAGGAAGTGAAAGCTACCATAGAAATTTTTGGAGCCAGTTCCACTTTGCAGTAAACAAATTGAGCCATTTTGGATCTGTATTGGAGAATCTGTCACCGGCGACATCGATGCTACCAGGAATCATGAAAAACAACCGAAAAGCTTGTTCACCGATCCTGCTCGAGTGGTCAAAAAGAAACGAAGAACAGAAATCTACGCTAAGGATTTCTGTTGATTTAGTACCTTGTCTCCACGTCGATGGCTGGCCTGATGGTGCTGTAACTCAAACATGGTTGATGGATGAACAAGCTCTCCGACGCCGAGGATACCTGCTAGTTCCCAAACCCCCACATGTAAAAAGTGCCTTGTCCAAGGAGTTCTCACCGGATGATCTGCAAGCTCTGTGGCGGATATCATTTGCTCACTTAGAGAAGGAGCACATGAGGAGTTTAGACCAGCACATCAGAGATGTGTACGTTACAGCAAAATCCCTTCGTGATCCTGATGTCTGCCGTGTTCTGGTCACGGATGATGGGTCTTGGCCGAGGCATGTCGATAAGTACATCACAAGTTATCACTTGAAAATGTGTTTTCTGAATAATGTGGAGGACTTCATGAATTCTGATCTGGATCACGAAGAGATGGTGTGTAAAGTGTACGATGACCTGGCAGAGAACTTGTCCAAGAAATTCATCCCACACTATTTCATGCCTTCAGTGAATGTCTTGGCAGGCTTGAAGCTGAATCTGGACAAATGTGCCGAGGTTGCTACGATCATGAGACGGTTTGTCCACGCGCTGTACCTGCGAGATTGTCGGGACGGAACGGCAGAAATGGACTCAGACGAGGAGATTATCGTGTATCAGCGAAAACCGACAAGTGTCTATAAATCATACCCAATATAATCAAACCAACACAAGGCATGCAAGGGGTCAATTCTGTTTTAACCAGGCCAGGAAAACGTAGTTGACCAAACTCCGCAGGCGCTGAGACAAGTGAAGGCATATGTGGACACACAAGTCGAGACGAATATCAAACATGTTTTATTTTTGGAACACAGTCACCTGGTAGACATGATAGCCTGGTGGTTATCACGTCTGATTGGCAAGCGGCAGGTTCCGGGTTCGAATCCAGCCTGGGCCGTATGGGATTGATGGTCCCAGGTAGTTGACGTTCATCCATCGCATTGGACAGTAAGCCGTGGTGTCTTTGCCTTGTGCCTTAAAAACCCATCCAAGTGAGGAACATGAGTAGCTTGAGATGCCCTCTTCCGTACTATACCGGGGCCAATAATGCTTTAGCTTTGGCCCTGACGGAATATTAGAGAAGGCTTAACTTCAGATCTTTGTTTTGACTTGATGTCTCTTATAGAATTATTTTTTAGGCAGAGGAAAAACTCCTTTGGTCCGTATTTTAGAATGCTCCTCAACATAATACCCCCGTAAGGCTACTTTCTCCTGTTGAGAACAATAGCCTTGAGGAACTCCTTTACGTTGAGGAGCATTCTACAATACGGCCCCTTGTCTTATAGCTGATTATAGCAAGACCTTTGATAGTATGCAGAGCTGCCTTACGGTAAAAACTGTTGGCAAATGGTATCAGTGGTACCGTTATCTGGGTTGGCTTTGATCAGCGAGGTAAATTTGAACACCCTCAAGGAAAAATACTGAGGATGAATTACATTTTCTGAGTAAATGTTCAAAATCATCCCGGATGACGGTACTGTTCTTAGAAAATTGTATTCGAACGTAAAATGTTCTATGTTACAATATGGATGTGTAAGCAGATATTTTGACAGTAACGTCGGGGTACGCCAGGGTGAAAACCTCTCACCACTGCTTTCTGCCTTGTTTATAAATGACCGACAAGACAGTCTAATGCAACTTGGATCAGAACCAATTAATATTAAAAGCAACCTGCCAGAAATCGACAATCTGGTAAAACTTCTGATACTGCTCTACGCCGATGATATAGCCCTTTTTACACGGTGCCGGTGCGTTCCGGATCGAGACTAGATCGAGGAGGATTCGGTTATTTTTCCCCGTGTACATGGTGTAAAAGCGAAACAACTGACCTCCACCTTCCTCGGGCCAGTTCAGTTCGCCGCGTGATGAGTCTCGGGAAGGTGGAGGTAGGTGCAGGCCAGTTATTCTCTCGTGTAAAAGCGAACCGACCTCCACCGGCCTCGTGCGGGATTGAGCACGCTACATATGGAATGGCATCACTGGCGCTGAAAGGGTAAATGTCGTCCTGGGTATCCACAAAGATTACCCAGGATCTCAGTCTTCACTAAAACAATACCCTGGGTGTAGTTTCGGTAGCCGAACATCACCCAGCATCCGCAATCGGTGCATAGGAACGAGTCCTATTTAGATATCCCGTGGAATCTCGCGGTCTCGCGTTGCTGTACTTGTTGAGTGTAGCTGTTCATGACATTCTTCAGGCTGTCACGTGACCACGGGCGAGACAACCTCGAATCCAGGTGTCATACTACGACGCTGGGTGATGTACGGCTACCGAAACTACACCCAGGGTATTGTTTTAGTGAAGATTGAGATCCTGGGTAATCTTTGTGTATACCCAGAACGACATTTACCCTTTCAGCATCACTGGCGCATTGCTGTAAGTTACCTGTGAAGAAATCACGCACGAGATTTCTCCCGTCAAGCACTGCTCATGTTGCTAGAAGCATAGTTTATCGATTTTAACTATACTAGCAATTACAGAGTTTAAGAGATCACACGCTAACGATAACGTTTACGTTAACGCTATTTCTTGCATGTATTTCATGTACAAAAAATACTGTTAACGTAAATGTTATCGTTAGCGTGTGATCTCTTAACTCCCTATTACCCGTGCTACGCACGGTTTTGGCCGCGTTTTGGTCGTGAGCTGTCCGTTGGCGTTATGATGTCTTGGTTGTACAATATTACCTTCATAAGCAGGGTCGGATCCAGGGTTGACAGATAAGGGGGCGTAGCTCGACGGAGGTGGTGAGCACTGAGAGTGAGATGCTCACCCGCAGAAAAATATGACAACTTAAATGGTTTTAGACGCATTTTCCTGGCATCTACACGGGATCAAAATACTCAAATTTTTATGTGATTTAATTTTTCTTGCTAAAAAACCTTTGCTCTGCCAAAAATGGGGGGGGGGGGCGTACCCCACCACACAGCCCGCAGGATCGGAGCCTGATAAGAACATTGGTGGGCATATTTGGTGTAAGCCGTGTGTGGTCCCTGATTTGACCTTGTGTCCGAGTCTGGATTACTTTGACGCATGTTCTGGTACGGTAAGACAGGTGTGACTGGAATCAACGTCCTAGGAATGCAAGTCCGCCAACAATAGCCCGCTATTGTAGTCATAGTCATAGTCATAGTCATAGTCAAGAATCGCTTCATGGTCTATTGAGACCTTTGCGAGTTGGTAGACCGTTGGACTTCGTGCGCATGTGTCTTTTTTTATTATTATTATAAAAGTACCGTTTATGAACTGTGCGATCATCCCCCACTTACCGGCTATCAGAAGACTTACCAATCCTTGGGTTTTGGTTAGCATCTGCCAAGTAGTGGATATTTGACTTAACTACTGGAAATCGGTTCACGCCAATGGTTGTGAACTCGTGGGTGTGGTTTAAACATGAAGTGCCAAGCACTGTAACAAAGTGGAAAATGGTGGGATTAATAGTGGAGTGAAGGATGGAGTATGTAACTATGTAAAAGGTTGCAACAGTGTGAGTATAAGACGTGAGTTAAGAATCGAAAATGGTAAATTTGAGGTGCGATAACAGCAAATTAATAGATTAAATAATATATTGAGCAGCTGGGACCCCCGCAGTAGTTCCGAAGAGTGATATAATCACTGTAAAAAAGAAAGAAACTGATAATGTACATGTACGTTAGTTATTCACTGCCATAAAATGTATCACAACCTTGTTTACAAATATTGTTGTAGAGTACCCGCTGTTGGAGCTGGGTACACTTGCAACCCTGTACGCTCAAATAATTTTACAGAAACCCGCCTCAGGCTAGGGTGATATTAAGTCCTGTCACATTACTGGAGAAAGATGACAATAAATCTGAAGAGTCAGCTACACTTGTCTATATTGAGTGGAAGTATTGAACCCACTCAGGCGTACGTCGCGCAAACAACTCGGAAAGTATTCTCCAATGGATGAGGCTAAAGCCTCACTTATGTCGCCCTTACGTACAGTCAGAACTACATGTAGTTGGCAACTGATAATCGGCGCGTAGTTGGAACTAATTAGTCACAACTACCAGGTGACATAAGCTCTCGGGCGTCAGAGAGTAACTAGTTGCCAACTAGTTGCAAACTAAAACTAGAAATTTAATTGTGAGTCAATTTGAAGACCGCCTTTTTTGAAAATTCACTGATGAATTTTGTAAATATGTTAGGGCAATGGAAACTGATGATATTGGGACTGAACATGCGTCATTTACAGTGTAGGCCTACATTTATGATGTAGCACATGGCTTTACAGTGCGATTGTGTGTTTCGCGCGGCAGCCAAGAGAGGGGGTTTTTGTTTTCAAAGTTAGGCCTACTAAATGTCACAATTGGTAAACTTGTCGGGTCATGACCATTTAAATGTTATTGATTTCAGACAAATGTGCGTGTCATTTTTCGCGAAATTTATACGGGTAGGCCTACATCACGGCACGGATCGGCCAGATACAGAGGACCTGAAACGTGGTGTGCGTGGCGTCACAGTTTGATCCGAGATGCGATGACGTCGGCGAAAACCCCGCTGCCGCGAGTGACGCTGCAGCGTCATGCTCGACGTCGTGGTGACGCTGCGTTCTTAGGCCCGACGTCATGGGTTGTTGACGTCATGGGCAAAGGTAAAATGCGTTAGGACAACAGGCTTTATCTAATTAAACAGTTCATTGTTGGCGGATGACCCCCAAAATCAATAGGTTTCCGTGTAACATGCATATCCACAACTCTTGAAAGTTTCATCGCGATACGTGGCGTATTTTTTGAGTTATCCTGCCGAAACCACAGATTGGAGGGAGAGATCGAGAGAGAGA
>NMRB01001989.1:67302-78710 GCA_002633025.1 Notospermus geniculatus | reverse complement strand
GGTAAAATCATTAAAAAGCTGTGATGAGTTGCAATATCATGTTCACCAGTCATTAGATTTTGAAAATTACAATATGTAAAGAAAGTCACAAGTATGGATTGTAGTCATAATCGCAGCCGTAATGCGTGTACGTAATGTGCACGTTATGTATTCGTCAACTTGAGATCGGAAAATGCCGCCGAAAATCAAATTTCAGAGAATGAACGATGTATTGGACGTTAAAAACACTTCACAGTCATGTGTTAGTAGCTAATCGAAATAAATCTACTGTTGACGCATTTATAGACTTTGTTGTCCACCTAAATTTTCCACAGGAACTTAAACCGACAAACAAATTAATATCGTTAGGGGAGTCAACTCTTCCCCACTCTTCCCCAAGACGATATCCAGAACTTGTCAATTCCGCCCTGATGGGACACTGACTTTAGATACCAGACTTATGGACATGACAATACTTTTGGCTGACAAAATGCCACTCGCAGAGATAACGTAGATTTTTTTAAACACTCAGATTATTAGCCTAAAGGAATAATTTGGAAATTAAGGAATTTTAGGCCATCGAGATCGCTTTCCTGCTCGAACAATCCTGATAGTTGGGCCTAATAACTGAAAGTACATCACTTCACAAACCCGAAAACTATCAAAGTCGACAGACAGCAGTGATACCACGAAAATCGTAAGCCATAACCGTCGGTGCGAGACATTTCGATTTTCAGGGAAACGAAGGTACTGATGAATCGAATTTGCATGAAATGTGATTTGACCAAGCAGCTGTCTGTCAGGTGCAATGCCTACTGATACACATTGATCGGCAATAATAAAGACGTAAAAATTGTTTTCCTGAGAGGTAAAGTATTCCGATTAATCAATAACGGTCATTAAGATATCGTTTTTTGTTGATGGTAATTTCGTGATTCTTAAATAATCTTTGTGTCAATTTCAAATGAACAGATGACCGACTATCAAACTGCAGTAATTTAGACCAGATACAAGTACATGAAGATTTGTTTCACAAAAAAACTCAGCTGCAATGTTCGGTCCCATACTCTGCCAACTGTATATTACATTGCGCGATGCACTAACAATGCATTGTCCTCAGTTGCTTCGAAAGACAAAACGTATAATACACGGTGGTGTAGTGGTTTGTGTCTCTGACTAGCATTCAAGAGGGTCCGAGTTCAAATCCCATTATGGCGTGAGACTTTGGGCAAGTCCCTTTGCCTGACTGGCCTCTTTCCACCCAGGTACCCAGGTAAATGGGTACCAGTCGGAAATGATCACATTCGCTGAATGAGCAGCTCATCTGTTGTTGATATCAGATTAATATGTGAAGGTGAACGTTGAGCTCTGCGCATATTGGGCAATTATAGTGCGGATGTTGTGAACATGATTTCCGAGGCGGTGTTTTTGGTTCTGGNTGAATTCAGTTTGGTTTGTTGTGGTGAAGGACAGTAGGCTACCCGACATCTCGTACACTACTGGACTGGCGGTCATGTTGCGGTGTGGCTGGGGCCGCGGCCGGGGCTGGAGGTACCTTCTTTCCATTGCTGGAGTGGAGGTGGGCTCAGCACGGATCCCCCCGTTGGGGCAGGGCAAGGGAGTCTGGGGACGCAGAGGGAGACAATTCTAGAGGGTGGAGAACAATGAGGAGAAGAGGGACGGGGTACTGGTGGGGCTTAAAAATTGACACGGTATTTGATGAAGAATGGTGTGTTGGCCGAGGACATGTTGGAGGATGGAAAACGCGGGCGTGGCGGAGCTGGTCCGATAAGCGCCAACAACCTGTCATCTTCCATGGCAACACAAAAAGTGTCTGAATTTCGGGCTGGTTTTGTGTTTACCCATCGATTTTTCACGAACTGCCGGTGTATAGTTCATTCCGGTGCCCAGGATGGATTTTAAGCTATCTATAGCCTACAATATTCTACCCACATATATGGGGAGTTCATTTTGTCGAAATTTGTCGGATTTGTGTCTCGAAGTGACCTCCGCACATCGGCTCGATGCGCGTAATGGTGTTTCCTTTGGAAAAATTCAATTTCGGGCTAGGCCTACCTGTGTTCGCCTGTCGATTTTTATCAAACTGCCGGTTTACAGTTCATGCCAGTGCCCAAGGTGGATGTAAAACTGTCTCTTGAACATTCTGCCCATCGCTGGGCGGTTAATTTTGTCGAATTTTGTTACATTTTGAGCGAAGCGAGTGCACGGTCAATCGCAAGTTCGCCCGTCGGCTGCCGGCGTCGTCTGCTTCGGGCATGCGCAAACTGATTCGCAAAGTTGATTGGCCGACTCAAGAATGGGCCTAGTGCGTTAGCGCGATGTACATTTTGCGTGCACAGGATAAGGTCGAGACAGCCACCAGTCACCAGCCGCGGACCAGGCACGTCACGCGTGCATTGCGCTGTAGGCCTACGTCGGGATACAAATAGGTCTCCTGGGGACGGATTTCGAAAGGGCCTCTTCGACTGGTGCCCGGTCCCAACACAGTGCGCGATTTGTTTTTTCTTTGAAGGGTATAGCATTCTATACCATTGAGTTCGCAGAGCTCACTATAAACCCAAACTTTAACTTTTTTTTAACATTACTGAGGAAACGACACGATTCACATCAGAAAAATCTTAGTGAGATTTTTCTTATTAATATCTTACTAGGAAATAGCTAGGGTACTTTACTAACGAAATCATTATAAGATTCTTAGAAGATGTCCTGGGGTGTTGCACTGTGCATACTGCTAGCTACTTTGTTATCTGCGCTTTCGACTCATTATTAGGGAGTTTGAGATCAGCAACTTATCACGGATCCTTATAGGTACACGAATAGATTTCTGTACAATGAGGACAAATTTTGTGTACATTTCGATCCGTATACGTATAAGAATCCGTGATAAGTTGCTGATCTCAAACTCCCTATTATAACTTTGTAAAATACTCTAAAAGATGCGAATTAAATTCTTCTTTCTCTTGGACCGTTATTTATTGTCAAAATCTGCAGCTTTTTCAGATATAAACTGTGCACCTACTGGTCAGCTATATGTCGTATTCCTTTAAGCGGTTGATACACCATCCAATATTATTGCACAATATGTGGCCCAAATGGGGTCATGTGCTTCTGGTGTTGGTATAGAAGAAAGACTGGCAATAGTATTGCCCATTTTGATCGTATTGTACAATAATATTGCGCGTGAAAGGGCCGCTTTATATTAATCATAAACATCTGTCAGGTCTTACATTCTGTAATACTGGACGGTATTTATCTAAATAGAACACTGTTGAAAACCCAAGCACCTTGGAACCAATGATTATCTATGCAGCAGGCTGGAAGGCTTTATCAATTGAGGTTGATCGGTGAAGCATTCTCAAGTTTACCGACGGAAACGAAATGTGATTTCGGACACCGACACCGACGGTCACTTCACAGTATGGACCACTCAGCGCGCGTGAATATGTCGTACTAAATAATTGTAAATAAAACCCGTTTTCTCCTGACGTTACGGATTTAATAACTGGGACAAATCATGTCCGTGTTCGCTGCGAAGGTGAATCATCAAATCTATATTGGAATGATCATGTGAAACAAAAACTACTCAAACTACCAGAATAACAGTAGTTTACCACAGAACCGATAGAGCTTACTCCGCAGCACTCGATTCAATCAAATCAGAATTTAAATAATGAACGTTACAGTTGAGAGTAAACGTCTACAAATATTAAACCTTTGCTTCTATCGTATCTTATCCGTAAATCGTTATGGCTGAGAACGAGTTCTAGCTTGTCAGTACGACAAGAAATTTTTTAGAGTGATAATTGAAGCGGGAGTTGGAGCCGGAAACTTGCGCAACCTCTCTAATGTACGTTACATTTGAGAGTAAACGTCTACAAATATCAAAACGTTGCTTCTGTCGTGTTTAGGATAGTAGGAAAAAAGCATCACTAATTTACCATTCGGGGTAAATCTTGTGCTAACTTTGTCGTTAGTTACGATGCTTTCTCGCTTAAAAGAAAATGAAATTGTCATCGGTTTCAAAGACCTGGTCGTGATCAAGGGTCTTAACGTCTGACATTTTAAATCGTAACCCAAAAATAATTTTTTTTCGTAAACCCCATTTCCTTGGCTGTACCAATCAAAATATCTTTGGTGCTGTTGACTCCATGTTGAAAATTGATGGCGGCCATAACTATAGGATAATTTAGCCCCAACTATCTGACCCACATACCCGTTTTTCCATCGAAAAAGAACGAAACCGGGTTTTATTTGGTCACAGTCAATGATAATGTCACTTTCAGCTGTGAACACTGTAAAATCAGTGTTGTTACATGCATGGGGGAATTTGAGGGCCACTGCATCAGACAAAACGATTGATTCACTTGATTTTACGAATGACATCGTGTACACAGTTACTGTAGCGCTCCCCGGGAAATCAGACCCGCACATGATCATGACTTTGTCTTTTTGAACTTGTGGATTTTTTATGTACGATGATTGGGAGCACCGATCAAATTTCGGTATCTTCATCGTAAACTCGACTGTTTCATTAAACATATTGAGAAAGTGAAATGTCGTTGTCTCCACGGAAGTGTAAAAAATCAAAAGCTTTCTATCACATAACAGACTACTCTCTTCTGGCATCAGCACATAGGAGGATGTATATTCGAACGAGTGCCAAAGTTGAAAAGTGTTATTTTTAAGATTGTAGAGTGTGACAGTGTTTGGGTATACACCACCCATTGTAGTAATTAGTAAATATCCACAACGCGTATCATACCACCACTTATCCCGATCAGCGCGAAACTTGGAAGGCAGTTTAAGTGAGATCCTAGCTGTTCGTTTGTATAATATCGTACTTTGCAGTTGCTTGAGGAAAAACAGATACCTTTACCAGTAACAATGTTCTGGAAAAAATACTTTCCGAAGAATTCGTCAAAATGTCACAATATCGCAGATAAAGTATTTCACTAAATAGATGATTACTTAATAAATTAGTATTTTTTATTACTAAATCTAACTTGCTGTACAGTAAGCAACCTTTACATTATGACTTCATAAGCGATGCCACTTCTCACTCGAACACCAGCCATTGACTGGCTCGCTAAGATGTGCCTATACTGTATGAATATACACTTCGTTCAGCATTACAATCCCATTTGCTAACCTCCGGCTAACTTCATGCACGTTTCCGCATGCATCATATCCAAAATCACTAATATACTGAAAACTGTGAAACTTTACAACAGACTGCGTAAGGAACCTCCCCGTGTCCCCAGAGTAAAGTCTATTGCTTCCGGTCTGAATAATCGGATCAAAATCGAAGCCTATGAGTCGTGTATCGCATTCCTCGTCTTCGCAGGTTGCGTATCTAAATGGCGAACCTGGATAACCATCAAGTAGCCAACCAAGTCTCTTTTGGTATTTTGCAACAAAACGTTTGAAATGAATTCTAGCTGCCTTTTTTTGAAATAGCGTATAAATCGTTATTTTTTTCTTTGTAGGGGACGATAAACACACATAGACGTTTGAAATTATCGTAGCGTCTTGACAATATCGAAGAGGCAACTCCGCACCGTCCTGGAAGCATATTTTTCCGAATCGGTCTGCCACGTCATAGGCCATGAATAACGCCCTTGTTTTTTTCCGCACAATTTTCATTAATGCATATTTCTTCCATACACGTAAAATAAGACTTTCAGTCCTGATAGCATCCGTTAAATCTTTTCCAAGGGAGTTTTTGATGTGCGATTTTTCCTTTTCGCTGATGTATATGGAAACAAACTTCTCCGTGCTGATGTCGAAGGCGAAAATATTTGGTTCATGAATTGGGGAGGCAAAATATACAAAATTTTGATAGCTGTGCAAAATTTTGAAACGCTCTGGTAGACTACCGGTTTTTTGGAAAAACCATATATTAACTGCTATGGTGTACTCGAGTTTTGTTTTGTTGAAATCAAATACCAGTAAATTGTCACTTGACGCAGCAAGAAGGGAACTTTTCCGATGGCGAAACATATGTTGAAACAAATATTTTCCTTCCGGAATGGGCGGTACTATGCGAGCTTTACCTGTTGAGGTCATCCTCAGAAACCTTCGCTATGAAATTGAATGTCTTCTCACGTGGAATGTGAAGTCAAATTCCTGTGTGCAGGTCGGGGAAACGTAACAGTAACCACCGCTATGTAACTCTATGCTCTACGTATCACAGGTATTTTCACGGGCCGCGAAAATCATTGTTTACATTTTGTTTGTTCGTGTGCAGTCTGTCTTGGTTTAGGGTAATGGAAAAACGCGATGCAACGCAATGCAGCGCAATGGGATGAATCCACGGTGTACAATCAACATTGCCGTACAGCTGCGGGAGAAAGTTCCGGTCACATATGCTTGGCAAAGCTGAGACGCCAAATTACTATAAATACCATTGCCAAGGGCAAAATGACAGCCCTAGGTGAATGAATACACTATAAAAGACATGCTGCTGCAATATCTCCCAGAAATTCGCAGGAGAAATTCGCAGGTGAGTGCTTTACACCAAGGCGGCCGTGAACGTTTTAGTATAGTTGCCCGTAAACCGGTATCCAGTTCCACCGTGCAGCACGTTTGGAACTGGTGTCGGGGTCTCGAAACCGGAAGTGTGGTCGGAATTCCTAGCAGGCAGGATGCGCGCGCATCAGTTAGCAGACCTGTACATCATGCCTACATCGTGTACATCTGTGTGCAGCGCTCTAACGGCAAGCTACAGGAGTCGAAATGAGATAGCAGGGTGGTTTCTTCAACGGACTACCCCCAGGATGTTTAGCTAATGACACAAAACATCGCTGGGATAGGTCACTGAGTGTTTATCTCGCTGACATTCGTTGCACTACCTCGCTGAATGTTCGAAGCGAGAAATGTTGGACGCCAGACGCCATCTTGGAAACTTGGCTTCTTTGGGGAATACCTGCCGCCGATGCGTCATCAGAGAAGATTCGTATTCTGATTGGACGTATTCCGACGAATCACAGCCAGAATCAAGAGGGCGACAGTAGTCTCTTAAATCGTCAGATGTAGAGACTACTCTGTGGTCTAAGTTGCCCGAGACTATCACAACTGCCGGATCAATACACAACGAATGGTCCCTTGCCGCCCGCGTATATACGCCTACCAAAGCAGCGGCAAATGTGTAAAGGCTCGTCTACACGATCATACATTTGTTCAAAACATCATCATACATTTGTATGATGATGTCCAAGCTTGTTTGCCGATTTCTGTCTTGTGACAATGCAGCTAAAATTTTGAACATCATCATACATTGTTCAAAGCAGCATCATAATCTTGTATGATGATGTTCAAGTTTGTTGCGGATTTCGATCTACAGTCCAACATTCATGGACATTGTGTGATGAAGTATGATAATGTTGGATAATGTTGGATGCTGTTCAAGTTTGTTGGGAAAACCGTCCACACGATCATACATTTGTCCCTGAACATCATCACACATTTTTTGGGGATGTTTTGCATTGGCAAGATGAAACATGCAGCTAAAAATTTGAACATCAATCATACATGTTCAGGTTTGTTGGGAAAACAGTCCACACGATCATACATTTGTCCTGAACATCATCATACAAATTTGAACATCATCATACATGTTGGTTGCTGTTCAAGTTTGTTGGGAAAACAGCCTACACAATCAAATATCTGTCCATGAACATCATCATACATAAATGTATGAGGATGTTTTGAACAAAATGTATGATCGTGTGGACGGGCCTTATAATAGGAACAAGGTTAATTGCTTGATTGCGTTGATTGCGTTGATTGCGTTGCGTTTTTTCCAGTAAGCCGTCTGTCTTTGTCTTATGAGTAACTTGTGTGTGCCTGTCCCTCTTGAAATTCTTGTGACGCCGAAAGTATTCGATATTGA
Organism: Notospermus geniculatus; assembly: GCA_002633025.1. Lineage (NCBI taxonomy): Eukaryota > Metazoa > Nemertea > Pilidiophora > Heteronemertea > Lineidae > Notospermus > Notospermus geniculatus. The sequence goes on along the minus strand of NMRB01001989.1, from coordinate 70,819 downwards.
TGGGCACACTTGACACTAGATGGCGTTATCTTCTATAACACCACTAGCGCAGGTGCTAGGTTTCCATCTTGAAAGTAGTGCAGATTACTACATTTTTGGTAAAGGTTTTTAACCATCGTGAACAGGCCAGCCGTGTCACCGCCAACCCAGTGGCATCTACGCTAGATGATAGATGATGTTGAAAGGTGGTGCTGTTGGGTTCCAGGCGAATATTTTCAGACTAAAAGGACTTCGTGTTGATAACAAGTGGTATTAGAAATGAACTGAATACTAATTAGAAAGAATTGTGTGATTAGGCCGACCGAACTATTTCTACATGCGCGCCGGCAAAATCCAAAATGGCGGCCTTCTACATGTACCTACGCTAGTGGTGAAATGAGGCACGATATTTCGCCGCTAGTGTCAAGTGTGATTGATGGGTTGGCATGTCCCAAAATCCTTTGCAAACATTGAATGTAAGTCATGATACATTTAATCTTTTACTGATGTTGTTTCATGGTATTTATTTCATTTAAGGGACCGTCTCAAAATACCTTGAAGCCAAACAAGTGTCATTTTTTTCACGAGGGGAGGGAGGGGTGCCTGACTTCATGGTCACCGTTTCACTTCTTGAAAAAAAATTGGCTTCATGGAATTCCTACAAAAAATACAATTGCATCTTTCTTCAAAATAGAGAAATAAGTTGTTTGGTCCCTTTCTTCTTACCCAACATCTTTAATAAGACTTGTGTAATACCACCCATGAGTGAAGCCAATGGGGAACCGGAGTGCCCAAAGGAGGCGCTGGGGAACAACTCAGTTTTTTTCACAAAAGCGCATGCTCTGCGACGTCGAAAACGGGAGCTGCCTCTAATGGCCTTTTAAAAATGGTGATATTTAGATACCTACCCTGATCTGAAACATCCGACTTCCCTTTGAAAATCGTGCATCCTCCTGCCCAAGACATATCCCTTGTTGCCTGTTAATTTGGCAGACAAATTTTAGCACAATCGGTAGGATATTAAAAGTAGTACAGCCTTGCCATGTTATGCACATGACACTGCAGTACAAAGACGACGAAGAGGGCACTGACCCAAGATCCGGGCTGATCAGAGCCTTATTGCTGATTAAATGGTGAAAAATCGATCCTTCAGGTTTTTCCATTACACTGTGAGTGTATCTTCAGGGATACTCTACTTTCATCGATTTAAGACCGGTTCATTATAAGTGCCTGTGACCGCCCCCGTGCAGCACAGCGTGAATAGNGTTTCACGGCCCGTCTACCCACAAATTACTCATGTTGAATAGGCTACATACCAACAATTACGTGTTTTTTTTGTAAAATTAATTAATCTTCCAAAATGCCGGAGATACAGTGCTGAAGAAAAAAACCTGGTAAAGAGTCAATGGACAAAATTATTATGAATTTTGATATATATTATAACGGTGGAAACATCATTAAATGTGGAAATTTGAAAGCCCCCTAATGCTCAGAAATATTGTTCACTTATGAAGAGCTTAGAGGACAAAGCACATATGTCCATTTTTTAACTTTTGAGAAAAGTGGATCAAAAGATTTCAAGTGCGTTGTGCCCTTTGTGCACAAAATGATTTTTGATTTCAAATTACAGCCTAAATATTAACATAAATACGGCATTTGAATGAGGGAACAGCAGTTCGTGGATCCCAGAAGATAAAAAAAAACATCAAATACCGGTACCATGAATAGTGGCGTAGATTAAGGGTTGGCGGCCCTTTATCAATGGTGCTGACTTGTGCCCTTTGTGCCCTAAATTTTTTAAAACCTTATTTTCTGCTCTTTGGAATGCTAATATAGGGATAATTCCACGTCAAGGCAACAGAGGGCTCTTCAGGCTTTCTGCTGATATATCACACTGAATAGTGCAAAAAATGGACATGTGCCCGTTGTGCTCTAAGCTCTTTTTATGCTAACGCTGATTATTTTATTTTAGCTATTTTATTTTTTATCCATGATGATTAAAATATGAGTTAGTCGACTCCACTTGAGAATAAAATGGCGATCATCAGGCTAATCATAACTCAGGCAGACACATGGAGCCGGGGACACATAGAACCCGGGACACATAGAACCCTGCATACAAATAACTCCTTTAGGGACACATAGAACCCTCTATAAAAATAACTGTCTTTAGGGACGCATAGAACCCGGTGCAACGTAAACGAGTGTACCCGTCATCGATCGTCCGCCGGACGCTCAGTAACAATTTGGTGGTGTAAACCATTGTCCGGCGGACNATGCTGTACATCAATGGTGTACATTCACTGTACATTCAGTGTTTGTTATTACCCTCTGGGAAAAAATGGCCGACTTTGGCAAGGTATCTATTAAAAAAGACCGTAAAAAGTTGCCACTACGTCCACTCCCGCACACAGTTTGAGCCCCTCAAGAACGTACTGAAACTAGCTCAGTGTGATTGGGGCATTACCCTAAATTTTAATGTACTCACCAGACCACTGCTTCATCTATGCCTTGGCACTGAGATGAGGTTGACCTCTGGAAGCAATAGTCGTGAAGCATCTCAAACGGAGTTGATGCAATCCTGGAGAGCCCCTCACATGTGACTTTGTCGACAACGAGCCTGTGACCACACCGACGCCTTTGCAGCCTGACGTTCACCCAATAGTCACGCACCTGTAATGCAAGCCAATGCATCTACCATTAGAAATAATGGCGAGATGTCTGGGCTCATAAATTTGTCCCATACATTCGTTGGAAGGAACAATTTGGACACAACATAACCTTTACCTAATTCTTCAAACCGTGAATTGAGATGCACTCAATCGAAATGGGTTGAAGGACAGGGGCCGTATGCACAAAACATCTTAAGTGTAAAATTTCCCTTAAACTATTGTTCCAAACAAAAGATAAGGGAAATTTTACACTTAAGATGTTTTGTGCATACGGCCCCTGGTCCATTTATTTCAAGAACTGACTTTGAATACACGACATCTAAGGCTTCCTGTACATAGAAGTATACGGTATGCGAACACGCCGGTTAACAATGGCTTCATGGTCGCGAATCCTTTGTGAAGCCTCGCATCAGCTAGCATGAACAAATGTGCCCGTGACCTTGGCATGCGAATGGAAATGACTGACGTCACTTCCTATGCTTCCTCCACTATGTACTGGTTTGTGGCTTGTACGTTAGTGTAGCATCATTATGCCCGTTGTACACGGTCCAATTTTTTATTACTAACTTTTGGTAATAACTTTTCGTAAGATTTTTCTGCTATGGTCTCCGTTGTACACGGTAATAAATTTTACTGCATTTTCGAAAAAGCCAAGGTTACTGTCCGCAATGGTTCCCTGTGCAGCGGCTAAAACCGCTATCTTACCAAGCACAACCTTCCTGAATTTCCACCTGGTCGAACTGTACGTCATGGTACAGGCTACCGGTACAAGGATTACTTCATTGCGGTTGCTTATTTTGGTCAACGGCTACATAATACAATTAAAAATCAATCTACGACAGGCCTGCATGGATAGATTTAACCCT
>NMRB01001989.1:51666-65480 GCA_002633025.1 Notospermus geniculatus | reverse complement strand
GACGCAAGGGCCCAACGCGCCGCGTAGCGGCCAACAGCGAAGCTAGCCAAAGACTTGTCATGGGTCAGTCAATAGAACTGGACTCATAGGAAATATGCACCTAATGTTCAGATGGAATATACCGGACGGTTGGTTCACGTTTTTAGTGACTGTGAACGTAGATGGGTACATTATGTAGCGATATGCTGACAGATTTGCTGGGGACTTGCTCTGTGGATGTTGTAAAATGCGATTTTTGGAAGATTATTCTGATTTGTAACGTCATTTTTAATTAACATAAAAATATGTTGAGTAGCTGGGATATGTTTATAAACATTTATTGAGCAGCCACCGTCATGACGTGGCCGGCTGGCGCATCGGTAGAGCGTCCGGCTCTGAATCCGGGGAGCTGGGTTCGAGCCTTGCGATAGGAATTTTTATTTTTTTCACGTGTCAGTTTCTCTGTTTATTTTTTTTTTGCTGAAAATAAATCTCCCCAGCCCTTCCATTTCCCTACAAATCTGCATTTGCTAATAAATACTTATAACCACAGATCCCTGTCAGCTGCCCTGCATTCAGAGAGACTTTAGTGAAAAGTCATTTTACCATCCACATTCCCCTCCCAGTCACCAAAAATATCAACACCACAACTAACGTTCAAGACTACTGGTTATGGATGGCTCTAAAAATAATAATGACTCCGATGGAAAGTTGTGTCTCTACTCCCCTGATTGCTAATTGTAAATGCAAGCTACATCGACATGGGCCCCGCACCGAACCTGATTGCACTTCGTGACGATGCCGACGCTCAAACACAGCGCCACAGTTCCTCATTAGACGGTGTATGTACTTTTTTCAGCACATCTATTGCAATTTAATCAGACACGACAGTCGAGAAACTTAATGATTTTCACGAGTCCGTCTGAGAGATTGAAGTGAAATTAATGTGGCAGATTACTTTACATTTGGCAGGTGTTTTCAATNCGAGAAACTTAATGATTTTCACGAGTCCGTCTGAGAGATTGAAGTGAAATTAATGTGGCAGATTACTTTACATTTGGCAGGTGTTTTCAATACGTATTTACATCGACATTCTAGACTTAGCTATAATTGGTTTTCGAAAGGAGGCTTCAGATAAGCAGAATTTAAGGCATCATGTCAGAGACTGCCAATTACTTATTTTGTAAGCCGTCTTGTCTCGTCCAATAATACATTAGGTATTGCAAGTTTAATACAAAATAATTTGTTTTGCTTCATCAGTTTCAAAGTAAAGTCATAATTGAAAAAGAAGTCAGGCGAGACAGTTCTGTCGAATGATATTATTTCAAAATGAAAAACTGGATTGAATTGTTATTAGTGAGGTTTCGCAAATCTGACGAAACACGAAGTGCGAAATACGAAATTGGACTTGATTTCCACGACGTACTGTATTTCAGGAGATGGTTGGTACCACAAATATCGCCTGCTGCAAGAGCGTCTTTTAGCATATGACGTTAGACCGGTAGAGGTACGGTGTGTATTAAAACTTTGAAATTTATCTTTCGTTTCCACTTCGTAGATGTGAAGTGGAAATTCAAAAATTCAATGCACCATAACTCTTTCGGTCTTACATGATATGCTAAAAGACGCACTGGCGGTAGGGACATTTGTGGTACCAACCATCTCCAGAAATACTAATACATTAGGTCATGGAAATGAAGTTGAATTTCGTATTTCGTACTTCGTGTTTCGTCAGATTTGCGAAACCTCCCTATTACAAGATAAGCTGGAAAACGAAACGTTGTTTTCACGAACATGAAGAAGAAGTTGAGACAGCCGCGGATGAAAACTGTTGTTTCCAATAACAAGNATGGATGTGAATGTGTTTTGCAGCGGAAACAGGGTTTTTGCTAAAATTTAAGCACTTTTCATGGGTTTTTCGACATTTGAAAAATCGCACTTTTCAAGGAAAAATGTCAAAATTTTAGCAAAAACCCTGTTGCCGATACAAAAAGTCGTCTATCTGGATCCCCTCATTTCCCTTATACTCCTGGTAGCTATAAAACGCAGACCGCGGAAACCTGGGTTTATATGACGTCATGTTGTCACACGCCGTGCAACTGACACTCATGTCGCTCGCCGCATCCCTGTGAACTGCAGCTGTCCCGCCGATGTGTGATTGGGGGTACCATTGTGAGTGGTGAATTCACTGGCCAGAATGTCATGATTCCTCGAATACCACTTCTTCCAAGTGACTGCAACGATCATCGCCACGGCAACGTAGGATCATCCCGGGAGGATCATACAAATACAAGCACAGCATAAGCCCTTTGGGCCTATGGGCCAAACGGGCTAACAAAAGGTATGACACTTCGCCAACTAGCTTTCTGACCTCGCCAACTTGAAACTGCAGTCAAACCTATATTAGGCCGTGAGATATGCCCATTTATTTTTCACTTTCGTTGCGTAGTTCTGGTAACTAAACATTTTATTTCCTCCTGTTTTATATGGAGATGGACAAGCTGAACAAATTCAGCTTGTTACCACACGACAAATCCTGCACATTTCCAAGATGGCCGCCCCTTTTAGAGGGGTTAACAGTAGGTCAAAATTTGATGTCTTCAAATCATATCAACATTGGGTATCAAATTAAAGATAATGTATCACGGATATTTTCGCGGGCCACGAAAATCATTGTTTATTTACATTTTGTTTGTTTATGCCTCGTCTTTCTTTGTCTTATGTGTAATTTGTTGGTGGCATGCCCCTCTAGAAATTCTTTTGATACTGAAAATATTCAATTTGGTGGGTTGGCATGTCCCAAAAGTCCAAAATAACATAATGTAAACATCCATGTTTACAAACATTAAATGTAAACAATGAAGTCGTGATATATTATCTTTAAAGGTCTCAGTGAGCCAACAATAACATGGCATGGGTTTCATTCCCCAAAATGTACACTGCAACCCTTGAGAGGGGTCAAAAAGGGCCACAAATCCGACTTTTTACCCCTTCCCACAAGTTCCACGGGGGCTGGATGATGAAAATATTTTTTTTCAACATTGCTCTCATAGAGCGCCAAAATGATACCCATGAATTGATGACACCCTTTGGGTAACAGTTTTCAAGATCCCGAATTTGGACCCTTTTTTGGAATCTCGAAAACTGTGGATATCATCACGGATATCATTTTGAAGCTCTATGAGAGCAATTATGAAAAAAAATTTCTGGATTTCCAAGTTTGGTCCAACAAAAATAGGACGAAACCTATTCTGCAAAATCATTTTGGATGGAATTCAATCCATCCAATTTTCCCGTCACATACGATCAAATTTGTTGGTCCAACTTTTGTTGTCCAATTTTTGTAGATCGTGTGTATTGGCCATAATGTCAATTTCTCGTTTACAATGTGTTCTCTCATAAAGGAATCAAACATAAAGGTTCAATTGCATGTTTAGTGCAGTTTTTTTGAATTACGGCCAGTTGATCTTATGATACAACACTAACAGGGCTGAATTAATGAAAACCCCACGAACGATGATGTAGCAGGGTCATTCAGTGTACTGAATATAGGCTTACGTCTAATGGTGCTGAAAATAGCTCTACAGATTCATGTACCCCACCATTTTAGGCAGTGAGAGACGTTTCGTGGCAACACATGAAGTGTATCCATCAGTTACTTCATCGTTCGCAGTTAAAACTTTATGTTTGTTTCCTTTATGGTTCTATACAGAAGTGGGTCTGTGTCACCCACATTTGAAAATATAGAGGAGACATACCCACGACATAAACAAAGTTAAAACTACAGTAATTAACGTTGGTTCTACCCACGATTAGCATCATGCCCTTTCCTTATTTGCTGATTTTGCCTTCGAAATTCGGTGATTATCGAAATAACCTATTAAAATTCATCCGTGTCCTCCTAGTGGGAGACAAACGGTGGACATAAGTAACGTCGATAATAAAATGTGAGGCAAGCCTTGATCAAGCAGTTTGGAAAAGTTGGGGGAGTGTCGGCAATCCTGGTGTTCTGAGGGTTGGAGAGGTGTATCCTGTCAATGAGTGACAATGCTTGTCCATGTAATTTTTCCATGTCGGTTTTTTCCTGGTGCCTCCATCGAAGGGTGGACGTCACTGTGAATGGTACAAACAGATTGATTCCAAGCTCGTCGAGACTAATGCCCGGTTGCTCAGCTCTGGCTCAAGTTGAGTTCATGTCAAGCTCGACTTAAACGCGAATAAAGCCTAGTTTATACTTCGACGCACGACCATCGCCGGCGACCGACGCGCGTTCTTGCGTTCGACGCCGACCCCGTCGTAACTAAACCTTACGATTTGGTCGGCGTCCGATCGCGAGGCTGTTATTACTGGAGTCGTTTCATAACGGGTCGCCGTCGCTAAAGTACGCTGGACTATGAATCAATTCCGCGAAGTCGGCGTCCAGATTTGATCGGGCGTCGGACGCCGATGGTCTTGCGTCGAAGTATAAACTAGGCTTATGTCGGGTGTTATTTTTTCAGCGCGTTGCACAACCTGCACTCAAATCACAAGTCGTGCTTGAGCCCTTGTTATAATAAACTCGGCTGAGGTGTGGTTATAAGCGCGACTTATGACCGTATGCCTCATTTTGATGCTGAATTTCAAGGATGCAGACGGTTATTTGGATGTGTTCGACGAAGTTGACTTAATGGCTGGTATTCATAAAAACTAGCAAACGCTTTTACTTCAAGTTTTGCAGTACATTTACATTAAAAATATGCACAGCAAAATGTCCAAAGTAAAAGCATCTGGTATCTTTTTCGAAGATAATTGCCCGACTCCGACCACAGTTCATCCAGTTTCATGTTGGTATGATGAAATGAATGCCATTCAGCGATGGTATTCTTTTTCGCTTGGACCGATTCCAGCAAAAAGCTATACTTACTTGATACTTGATACTTGATGCTTCATGCACCCGGCAACATGGCCCTAGCATGAATCCTCTTTTTCCTCTCGATAATCATCCCACACAGGGATGACCATTCATCATTTCTGTTCTTGAGTACCTCGCTCCAAGGGCAGCTCTGGGCAAAAGTCCTTTGGGCTGTCAAGGCTGGGTGTCTGCTCTATTCGCCTTATCTCAATTCGCCTTCTCTCATTTTGCCTTTTCTCATTTTGCCATTCCATATCTCGCCTTTTCTCAATTTGAATAACTCTTTGACAAATGTTTGGGTGTAGAATATTAGTTTAAGGTCATGGAATGCAGTTTTTAAGAAAAGGTAAAATGAAACAAAGGCAACATAGGAAAAGGTAAGACGAGACTAAGGCAAGATGGAACAAGGCGAAATAGGAAGAAGGCAAAATAAGAGTAAGGCGAATAAAGACAAAGGCAAGATGAGAGAAGGCGAATTAGGAAGAAGGCAAATTTAGACAAATGCGAATTGAGACAAGGCAGCCTAAGACAAGGCGAAAAAAGACAAAGGCAAATTAAGAATTAAGATAAAGGCAAAACTAGATAAGGCCACTTAAGAAAAGGCAAAAAGATACAGAGGCAAAACAGGACAAGGCGTGGTAGAAAAAGGCAAATAGAGACAAAGGCAAAATGAGATAAGGCGAAGTAGGAGAAGGCGAACTGAGAGAAGGCGAATCGAGGAAAGGCGAAATGTACACTTTTTGAAGGCGAAATGGGAAAAGGCGAAATGAGATAAGGCGAATAGAGCATGTACCCAAGGCTGAGCACTCAAAAACAAGGTGGTGTATTGTCTCATCAGCCTGACCACACAGCAGGCATATCGCATCCTCTGCAAGGTTGAACCGGTGAAGATAGCTTTGGGTAGGAAAGTGCTGAATCCGGAGGCGGTATAATATGACCTGATCTCTTCGTGAAAGGTCTTTGTACCGGAATTCGTTGGGAGACGACTGAACCTCATGATACAATCTCCCATGTTGGCCGGTCTCCCACCTTTCACACCAGGCATCATGGGTGGTTCGGCGCACTCGACAGAGGAGGGATGATACTGACTCAATAGGCTGGTTAACAGGACCTCTTTCAGCAGCTAACTTGGCAAGATGGTCTACCCTCTCATTCCCTGGTATGCCAACATGACTTGGTATCCACTGGAAGGTGATCTTAGCTGGTATATTCTTGATGAGTAAGCGGATGGAATGACACAAATGGTAGGTATCAGTGGGCTTGTATGAGTTCAAGGCCTGCAGGGATGACTTGGAATCAGTCAGGATGACAAAGCGGTTCTCACTGGACTGGGCAAAGGGCAGGCAGCTTATCTCTTGAAGGGCTCTCTCGATTGCAACAAGCTCAGCATTGAGAATGGAGCATGGAGGAAGAGGAAGAATAACTTCAATAATAACTTCAAAGCCATACTTATGTCTGGTCATAAGTGCTACTTACGTGAACTCGAGTTCGCGATATAAGCTTGACTCACGTTACACAGACCTGAGCAACCGGGCATTAGATTCTTGAAAATGTGATGTGTGAATGGTCAATATTATCGAGTAACTTACAACAGCTCGCTCTCTGTTCATCCAGCAGCAATCGATTGACTAAGCATCGATTGGCATGATGTAAGTTATATCATCACTGCTTTTTTCCGTTCGTGTAAGGGGCACAATCGATCAGAAAGATAGATAAGACAAAGAGCGACTGAGTTCGAGGGTACAGTCTTTGTTAAAAAATAAAAAGACAGTGTTTCCTATTCTGCTGAGATGCCAATGGTTATTTATGGGCAAGACTGCCATTTTTAGCTCACCTCTGTGAGGTGAGCTTCTCCCATGGTGTGTCGTCCGTCGTCGTCGTCGTCCGTCGTCGTTAACAGGGGTGGCACGTTTCTAAACCGCTTGGGTTACAAACTTGAAATTTGGTGTACAGGTACCCTATGGTAAAAACTATCTCTGGACCGAAACTTAGCGCTGCTGCTTGTACAGTCTGGCCTGTAGGGGGCGCTTTGTGAAAACCTTCTTTCGGCCGTATCTCCTGAACGCGGTTAGCTAGAACCACGAAACTTTTATGGTGGGTTCCTCTGATGAGACTTCATCACATAAATCCCGGGTTTTTGATTTGACCTACTTTTCAAGGTCACAGAGGTCAAAGTTCAAAATTCACTGTTTGGTGGCACATTTCATTGCTATTTGACATAGAGTGTTGTGATTTGGTGTGAAGATATATCTAGGCACCCTGCACAAATGCACCAAATTTAAACCCGATCGGACTTCAAATATGGCCGCCAGGAAGCCATCTTGAAAAATGGACTTTGACCCACATTTTGTAAATAGGAGTAGGTAGGACGTTTTAACGTTGCCAAAATATGTATCTAGGTACCGTATAAATATATGGTAAATTTCAGTCAGATTCGACGTCAAATATGGCCGCCAGGGAGACATCTTGAAGAGGTGAGCTAAAAATGGACTTTGACCCACACCTCATAAATAGTGGGAGCTAGGATGCTTTAACCATGCCTAAATATGTGTCTTGGTACCGTCTACTTATATGCCAAATTTCGGTTCGATTGGACTTCAACATGGCTGCCAGGCGGCCATATTGAAAAATTTACTTTGGCCATATCTCATCGGTAGTAAATGTTACGATGTTTCTGCACTAATCTTTCACCATTCAGTGTATCACCAGGCTACTCACACTTCATACTCTGTCACAGAGGTGAGCACAATGGCCCTGGCCATTTCATTATACACAAAAATATGTTGCCCAGATGATGACATACCAAATTTAGTATTTGTGCCAAATTACCATGAAAATATTAGAATTTGAAAACATCAAGAAAAAACACAATTTTTAGAATCCCTAATTTTCATTTCATAATTAGCTTGATATTATTCCCTGATGATTTCTAAGAAATTCTGTGAAAAAAGTTTCGAAAAATCTCTTGTCGTTTTCTAGAAATATCAAAATATCATCAGAAAAACATGCTATATTTTGGGGCATTTTAAGACTTTCGTTAAATTCTGCCTCTAATTGAAGTAAAAATGATGGAGTAAATCAGTATGAACTATTATCGGTATGTTATCATGATGAGTGACTGTTGATGAGGGAAATATATGTGAACTATCGAATTTTGCAAAATACCAAATTCATAAAAACTGATGATATTCTGATATATCTGTAAAAAGAAATGATTTTTAAAAAAGTTTCTTCACAGGAATTCAAAGGATTGACTGGGGAATGATATCACGCTAATTTTAAATTCAAAATTCAGAATTTTGAAAAATGAGGTGTTTTTGATATTGATATTTTCATTATATTAAGTGGTATTTTGTCACAAACCCTCAATTACGTATTATAGGGCATAACATACATGTAATGCAAGTTGAGGTTGGAACCTTCGGTACACTCTTAGCCGAAAAATTTCTTTGGTGCCACACCAGGAGAACCCTCTGATTTAAGAACCCTCGGGTTGTTTAAGAACCCCTAGAGGTTTTGGAACCTTTATGGGTTCTTTGGCGACAGAAAGGTTCTATATGGAACCCTCTCGGGTTCTTTAGAGAAGGTTCTATATAGAACCTTGGGGTTCCTCTGGTGAGGCACAAAGAACCCCACTACCCTCTTTGGTACCCTGAACAAATACAGCAAATTTCAGCTCGATTGGACTTCAAATATGGTCGTCAATCAGCCATCTTGAAAAAAATATACTCCGGCCTATACCGGTATTTCATGAACAATACAGGCAGAATGTTCCAACCTAGTATAAATACACACACTGCTCAAAAGTACATGTGTTGCAACATCGTTTTTTTCTGGATTTCTCATGTGCCTTTAATACTTTTACATCTATTTTCAAATATATATGGGGGTCTATGGCAAAACATGTTGTTGGCAATAATATAATTTAGGGGTGGGTGTTATTTTGCAATTTTTTTCTAATGAATGCGGGGCCCCCTAAAAACTTGTGGACATCTTTCCTGATCACAAAAATATATATTTTATGGGGATCGAAATAGTGTAACCCCCTATACATACCCTCTGAATTTTGTCTGTCACACTTTTGTTTCTTGAATAACTAGGCTCCGAGGCCAGGTAGAGTACTAGTAACAAGTTCTTTCCCTATGTTTATGGCCCTTGGCAAGATACTGGCATCAACAAATTTATTCTCCAGGGTCAGCATCATAGTGATATAGATATTTCAAATTTGATATATCATGAGATCTGGCACAGTAAGCGACCTGAAGCTGGTATCGCAACATCATACATGTAGCTCATTCAAGGATGTTATTGCAACTGAACTTTTTTAGTTTGCACCTGCTCTGTCGCATGATACTAGTATTTGCCGATATCAAAGTGAGGTTTGATATGCAAATTTGACACCATGAGATAAGTCAGAACCTGGTGAAGGTAGAAGCCTGAAACCTTCACCGATTAAGGATGACCTTTTAGATTACGCAATGGCCTTGAAGGTCAGAGGTCAAGGTGAAGGTCAGATAGGTCTAAAATGCGAATCTGCTCCGAATTTCAGGAGAATTACTAGTTAGAGGCCTGTGTTAACGTTCCCCTATAGATTTAATCAAGGATGCCTGTTCCAGTTACGTAATACTTCTGAAGGAAAGAGGTCAAGGTCCCAGTTAACGAGCACTACAGTAGTAAACTTCGAATAACTTCAATTGGAAATTGGCTATTTGTAGACTGTGTAGGATGCTCTTTTTCTAATTATGCAATGATCTAGAAAATCGGAGGTGAAGAGCCTCGAAAGTCAAGAGGCGAACACATGGTAAGTTGATCATGCCTTCAACTGGTAACTTGCTAGCGGCGACGAAGCAAGATCTATTTGCTTATCAAGGATGCTAGGTCATATTAAACAATGACCTTGAAGGTCACAGATGAAGGGCGTGGTTGAAATGTAAACCTCTCATAACTCTTAACTGGAGAGGAAATGTGGAAAATCGCTCGTGGTCCGGAAATGTTACGTTGTCAGGGATGCCTTCTTTTCTGAATAGGGTTTCTGATCCTCACCAGTAGACAGTGCTTTTCCACAATTTTTAAGAACATACTTCCACCACGTCCGGAAACCTGGATTTCTTCGAACCCGAGTCAAGTAAAAGCCGCATTCCGGCAGCAGAGCACTTACACCATAAATTACATTACTACCATACCCGGCGACAAGCGCCGTTGTTAGGGCAGGGACACACCTGACGCGATTCGCATGCGATAGGGCGACGCATGCGCCAAAACCTTCGTGTGTGTCTGTGTGTCCGGTCTGTCACACCTTCATATCTCATCTCCTTGGACAGCTACAACCTTGGAAACAAATCCTACCCTAAGTTTGTCAACCTGGGCAATGCAATGAGCCAATAATTTTCGATCTCAGATGCCTCCATCATGATGTAATCAACATGGATCGGACTTGATATTTTGTCCGTCACGCTTTTATCTGATGGCATAACTCGGCTCCTTTAGCACCTAGAGCAACAGAAACAAGTTCTACCCTTAGGTTTTCATACCCTTGGAATCGAATGGACTGATTACTTTTCATCTGAGATGTAGGGGTCATGATGATATCGATATCACGAATATGATATTTCAGATAACTTGCCATACTGTCAACTGAGCAACATGAAACAAGTCTTAGTTCATGCCTATTTATCCAAGGACTGGACTGTGTTAAAATTCTCAGTCTCAAGTGTCCAGGTGTTCGAAATATCATGAGATTTTGATATCAAACTTGATAATTCGAAATATCTCTGCCTGTGGTGAAGGTAGAGGCATGATATCACCCATACGTCTTAGGTTATTGAGGATGCCCATTTCGATTATGCAATGACCTTGATGATCTGAGGTCAAGGTCAAGGTCAAACTTGATAATTTGAAATATCTCTGCCTGTGGTTGAGGTAGAGACATGGTATCACCCATACCTACGTTACTAATTAAGGATGACCATTTCGATTATGCAATGGCCTTGATGATCAGAGGCCAAGGTCAAGGTCAAACTTGATAATTTGAAATTTCTTTGCCTGCGGTAGAGGTAGAGGCATGATATCACCCACACGTTGGGTATTGAGGATGCCCATTTCGATTACGCAATGACCATGATGATCAGAGGTCATTATCAGAGGTCATTGTCAAGGTCAAAAAACTTGATCATTTCTCAAGAGGTCATTATCAAAAGGTTATTATCAAGGTCAAACTTGATAATTTGAAATATCTCCGCCTGTGTGGAGGTAGAGGCATGCTATCACACCCATACTTAGGTTATTGAGGATGCCCATTTCAGTTATGCAATAACCTTGATGATCAGAATCATGGTGTAACATATGACAATTTCCATTCTTATCTAACGAACCTACGGGAACCATATGACATTTACAATGTCCTCTTGTTATGAATCTCTCATGAGAAGTAGTTTTGGGCGAACAAAACTGCTGTCAGTATAATCACCAACGTGATCCCTACACTGACAAAATTGACAATAGCGTCCGTTGTATTTGGTACTTGATTTGCTGAATAAACACAAACCACTGTTTGCTAAATGACAGACTCTCTGCGGGATNGCTTGTGAGGAGAACGTATTTCAAGCGAGTTCCGTTGCTTGCCGCCTTTTTTGGAGCAAGGGAGGTGTTGTTGTTCCTTGTGAAGTGTTCTCCGAGCAAAGAAATCATTGAGATGGAGGAAAATGGCCTTCATAACATTGTGCACGCTATGATCCTCGGAAGCCACATGCACATTCGTCAAGAGGATGTTTACGTCTCACTGTACGCTCAGTTGATGAAATATTACAAAGGCGTTGAACAAAGGATATCGCTTCTCCACACAGAAACTGATGGAGGCTTCAGACCGCTGGAACTCGCCACGAAACTCGGTCAGTACAAACTAACGATGAGGATTCTGGAAACAGAAAACGTGTACAAGATGAAGGTGGAAGAGTTTGGACCACATTTACACATCGAATACAACGTGTCAGAATACTACGCCACAGGGCCGCGGCGTGACAGGGCACCGTTACTTGATTTGGTGCGGATTCGGGAGACTCGCCTGCCGAAACTCCGCGACAGCGGTCTGATGGACCACCCCCTGATCATGGCCTGGCGCCGGACTGTCTTCAGATCAAGCCTGCCCTTTATCATTCTCTGGTTCCTCTATCGCGCACTCTTCCTGGCTTTAGTTTATTCTCCTCTGACAATGTCAGATACCTTATTCGCATACATTGACTACATTTTGGCGACGGAGGATGTAAACCTGGTGTTTGTTCACAAGGGAAATACTACGGATATAACGTCAATAAAGACGCACATCAAGAACTTTCCTGGGTTTGGTCAAAAGGTCAGTCCAGAAAGTGTTGGTTGCCTGGCCAGGTTTTTACATAGAATCATTCAGGAACCCCGGTCGACTTCAGATATTGAATATTCAGTCATATTTTCAAATACACCAGTCATGTGTATGGCATCCCTGACGCTCATAATTGACACGGTCGATCTGTGTATTTTCATCGTGAGAAAAATCCGGACTTCAAAACTGAGGAATTATTCGGAAGGATTCGGAAGTCGAGTCATCGATACGAAGTTTTTTCGGATCACGCACTTTATCATGGCTGCCGGTTACTTAATCTTCTTGTCCATCGCTATAATGCTGAAAATAGCTCTTGGTAAAAATATGAGTAGCCTGCAACCGGGCCTGCAACTCGGACCTCGTGCTAATATTCTGATACACACTGCCTCTGTTTCTTACGCCGTTGCAAAGGTCCTGTCGTTTTGGTCTCTCTTGTACTTCATGCAATTAATGCCATGGATAGGTATGTTTGTCATGGGATTTCAGAGGATGATGAAGGCTCTTGCCCAGTTCTTACTGGTCTTGATACTGATTTTTGTTTCCTTTGCATTGACACTGACAAGTATGCTGAAACTTAATTGTGCCAAGAGAGAGTTTCGTGATGAGGCTAACGGTATGTACTCCACCTTTTTGATAATGCTGAACATGGTAGATCTGACTGAATTTCAGTTACAAACTCCATATATAATATCACTTCTCCATGTCGCTTTCATCATGATCGTCACCATACTTCTGATCAATTTTCTCATTGCTGTGATGTCCAGTAAACAATCAGTCATGACTGAATTCGGTGACACCATCCACAAGTTATGTTGTGTTGGGGTGGCGCTGACAGCAGCGAGCAAGATGAGGCAGAGTTTGTCGGCGCAGGAAACGGCGAGATCGTGACGTCATTGTGATGACACGGACGAGGCGCCCAGAGGAACACTGTAAAATGAACTAACCAATCGAAACGTTTCAATCGTCAACAGGTCCCTCATTGGATTCCACGAAAGGCACGTGATACTCGGCAGTCGTTCGGTAAAGGCCGGTGCGCGCGCATGCCTGATAATAGGGATTTGAACAAAGGATGTCGCTTCTCCAGACAGAAACTCGCTAGGGGTCGAAAATTTGCAAAATTCTGGAAGTTGACTTCTTGCTACTTAACATTTTGTGTTCAATTTTTGTGCTTTCTCGTTCTTTAGATAAAAGCGTGACGGACAAAATATCAAGTCTGATACATGTATGTTGATTACATCATGATGGAGGCATCTGATGTTGAAAATGATTAGCTCATTGGATTGCCCAGGTCGACAAACCTAGGGGTAGGACGTGTTACCAGGACTGTAGCTGTTGAAGGAGCAAGATATGAAGGCGTGACAGACGGACACACACACACAGACACAGAGACACCGTGACCAAAAACAATTAAAACACTTTTAATTATGGTTCCCGATCTGATGATCGGGAACCATAATTAAAAGTGTTTGAACTTCACCAATCATTATTATTTGTGAGAGCCATCATTCTTATTTACCCATTAGCGAATCAAACAGATGTTGATGAAACAGTCTGTCCGTTTCTAAGCTAATGTAGTTGCATATTTACGTT
>NMRB01001989.1:32938-51453 GCA_002633025.1 Notospermus geniculatus | reverse complement strand
CTACGGATATAACGTCAATAAAGACGCACATCAAGAACTTTCCTGGGTTTGGTCAAAAGGTCAGTCCAGAAAGTGTTGGTTGCCTGGCCAGGTTTTTACATAGAGTCATTCAGGAACCCCGGTCGACTTCAGATATTGAATATTCAGTCGTCATATTTTCAAATACACCAGTCATGTGTATATGGCATCCCTGACGCTCATAATTGACACGGTCGATCTGTGTATTTTCATCTTGAGAAAACTCCGGACTTCAAAACTGAGGAATTATTCGGAAGGATTCGGAAGTCGAGTCATCGATACGAAGTTTTTTCGGATCACGCACTTTATCATGGCTGCCGGTTACTTAATCTTCTTGTCCATCGCTATAATGCTGAAAATAGCTCTTGGTAAAAATATGAGTAGTCTGCAACCGGGCCTGCAACTCGGACCTCGTGCTAATATTCTGATACACACTGCCTCTGTTTCTTACGCCGTTGCAAAGGTCCTGTCGTTTTGGTCTTTCTTGTACTTCATGCAATTAATGCCTTGGATAGGTATGTTTGTCATGGGATTTCAGAGGATGATGAAGGCTCTTGCCCAGTTCTTACTGGTCTTGATACTGATTTTTGTTTCCTTTGCATTGACACTGACAAGTATGCTGAAACTTAATTGTGCCAAGAGAGAGTTTCATGATGAGACTAACGGTATGTACTCCACCTTTTTGATAATGCTGAACATGGTAGATCTGACTGAATTTCAGTTACAAACTCCATATATAATATCACTTCTCCATGTCGCTTTCATCATGATCGTCACCATACTCCTCATCAATTTTCTCATTGCTGTGATGTCGAATGAACAATCAGCCATGACTGAATTCGGTGACACCATCCACAAGTTATGTTGTGTTGGGGTGGCGCTGACAGCAGCGAGCAAGATGAGGAAGCTAGTTTGTCGGCGCAGGAAACGGCGAGATCGTGACGTCATTGTGGTGACACGGACGAGGCGCCCAGAGGAACACTGTAAAATGAACTAACCAATCGAAAAGTTTCAATCGTCAACAGGTCATTGGATTCCACGAAAGGCGCGTGATACTCGGCAGTCGTTCGGTGAAGGCCGGTGCGCGCGCATGCCTGATAATAGGGATTTGAACAAAGGATGTCGCTTCTCCAGACAGAAACTCCCTAGGGGTCGAAAATTTGCAAAATTCTGGAAGTTGACTTCTTGCTACTTATCATTTTGTGTTCAATTTTTGTGCTTTCTCGTTCTTTAGATAAAAGCGTGACGGACAAAATATCAAGTCTGATCTTTAGATAAAAGCGTGACGGACAAAATATCAAGTCTGATACATGTATGTTGATTAAGTAATCAGTCCATTCGATTCCTAGGGTATGAAAACCTCAGGGTAAAACTTGTTTCTGTTGCTCTAGGTGCTAAAGGAGCCGAGTTATGACATCAGATACAAGCGTGACGGACAAAATATCAAGTCTGATATGTTGATTACATCATGATGGAGGCATCTGATGTTGAAAATGATTAGCTCATTGGATTGCCCAGGTCGACAAATCTAGGGGTAGGATGTGTTACCAGGACTGTAGCTGTTGAAGGAGATAAGATATGAAGGCGTGACAGACGGACACACACAGACACAGAGACACCATGACCAAAAACAATATGGTTCCCGATCTGATGATCGGGAACCATAATTAAAAGTGTTTGAACTTCACCAATCATTATTATTTGTGAGAGCCATCATTCTTATTTAAAAATACCCATTAGCGAATCAAACAGATGTTGATGAAACAGTCTGCCCGTTTCTAAGCTAATGTAGTTGCATATTTACGTTTTTATTGGGATTTAGATTTTATTTGCCATTCCATGTTTGAGTTAATGACAATTGGGGTTTCTCATTGGAGTAACGATGACAATATTTGTTGACAGAGGAATGGCATTTCAAAATTACATGTATACATGTATTTGATTTCGTTTTGTATTTGACGAAGTTACACGTGCGTCTCTGAGGACCCTATGGGTCAGACTCTCGCAATTTCCAATTTAGAGTCTGGTCCATATGGTTACTTTCACTTGTAAAACCATCATGGCGGACAATCTACCGACGATGACGTAGAACACAACTACACTGCACTGCATGCATGCACAATCAATGCAAAAAGCATGCAACATTTTTGTTTTAGACATTGTTTGTGCTATTTTATGATTATCTTATCTTTGTTCTTAAATACATGTACACGAATAAATAAAATTAAAAATTAAATTAAAACTGCATGGCCTACGTCACCAACTTTTGAGACCCATGACGCATTGGTAGTGACTCGCCAATCAGCGAAGCTCCCCTTATTTTGAATTTTCGGAATAAGCAATTACAATGAAAATTGCGTTCAGTGCCAGACCCTCGGTCTGACGACCTCGGGGCTGGTTGCGCGGGACTTACACCCGTTATATGAATTTGGCCATAATATAAAGGAACAAGAGACAGGAGATTTGGTCTTTTGTAAAGATAATCATTTTATTTATCATGAATAAATCTGTTATTCATTCATGATGTCAAGAATATATGTCAGCAGATGATATACAGCGGTTTGCAAAATTACATGTATTTGAACACTTGGCATACCAGCAATAGTCCGAACACTGCCTCCTGTTGCTCATTTGCAGAACTCATGACGGCCGCAACAAGAGTCAGATGAAGCCTATATCGCGGGGGGTCTACTATTTTGATTGGTCCGTCCATCTCCAGGTTGTGTTTTGAATACATTTTTAGTGCACGGCAATCGTATCACTTGACAACGCTGCTTTCAGGCATTTTACTTGCTGTTTCAACCAGCTACACTCGCAATCACGCGTCACGCACTCTTAGCCAGACAAACATTAAGAAAACCGCAATTTGTTATCAAAATCACGAAAAATATTCCTCTCGAAAAGCCGAATCGGCGAATGCACAGCATCGCCATCTTTACAGTTTGAGGTCACGTGATACGGGAACCACCAATCCGTGATCTGATCATGCTGATGACGTAGAACCAAAATCTGGTTCTTCGGTTCTGACTCTGTATTAGCGTCCAGCAGATTCTAAAAATAGCAATACGAGTCAGACGTTCGGACTATACCAGCAACCATAACTTAGGAATACCAACTCGCTATAAATCTTCATATCCGAGTTCCCGAATTTCATAGGAAACTTAAAGCGAATGGCTCGCGGGGTTTGTTGACAGTTGTTTGTTGACATGTCCTCAAATCAAGCGCCGTTTTGAGAAAAAGGCGAAAGAAGGATTTTAGTTTAATGGGAAATGCATTAGACAGCCAAACTTCGGAGGCGTATTCTGCAAAATCTACCGCTTCGAAATCAATGTGAATAGTACAAAATGTACATTTTGACCGACTGAATTTTGAAACTGTCATTAACCCATTTTAACAAATTTTTAATGGAACCTCGTCCCCAGGTGCACGTTCGCAAACCTGCACAGGTTTTGCATATGACTGGAGCACGGCTTTGCCTGGAGACTAGGTTCACTCTCTATGGGAGGTACCACCAAAAATCAAAACAAACCCCGCGAGCCATTCGCTTTAAACAACAACAACATCATTCCTCCCAACGGATATGTTATATGACCACATAATTGTCTCCAACAAGCACTGTAATATAATTACATATAATTACCTTTGACGAGGAAGATGAAGAACCCTACCTCCATACATCACAGCAGTTATAATCGAATCGCACTGGGTTCTGTTCAACCACTGAATGTCAAGCTTGCTCTAAAGCTCATCATGTTCAAAACGACCCATTCTTTCTGCATGGAGTTCATTTGCACCACTTTTTCAACCAAGCATCTACCAAAATTCACTGCAACCCCTACATCCGCTTCTAGAGACAAAAGGAATCCATCAGGGAAAACTACCACTCCGTTAAATGTTAACACCATGAGATTTCTTCATACATGTACGAAGCTGATCAGAAATAGAAGGTACGATGTACATGTATTCACGTACACTGGTGGACAGAAATATTAGGACAGTGGCAAGTTTGAAGTACCGTAAGTTTCTTCCTGTATAATGAATGTAATGAACTCAACTTGTGTTCGTGGGAAGGGTCATTCTTTCCCCTTGCTACAATTTCAGTGAATTACATATATTGTAATCAGTGGCAATGAGGAACCCGCACACTAACGTCACAACGTGGCGCTGCGAGCGATGTGACCGAAATCTCTTTTTTCTAACGTTATTTCCATTTATTTCTGGCGTGAAAATAAACCATTTGTGTTGGCCGCATGGCAGTAAAACTTACATCATCGTGTAGCAGATGAAATTTTCTTTTAAAAGCATTCCTTTTTTTCTTAAACTTAAGAGATCCGATAGCGATAGGGACAACGTCATTTGTGTCATTCTTCCTGTAGAAAAATGTACAGGAAATTTTTTCATGACGCAACGTCAACACCTAAAACAACGTCAATGACGTCGTTTCGGTACAATCGCTCGCAGCGCCGACCTGTCGGGATAAACCGCAGGGCATTACAAGCAAACTCGTTTTTCTTCGTTTTTTACTTCATTTTTTCTTAAGAATAAAGCTTTTAATTACTCATGGTTGATGATACAGTTGTACACTTGTGTTACACATGTCTGACTTGTTACGTCATAACAAGACATGTGTTTAAATCACAACAAAGAAATTTGTTAAAACAACAATCACATTGGAAGTGCAGAAATGAAAGTTAAAACATGATCAAAAATGTGTTCAAGCCAAAACAGTTCATCTTTTTCTGATTCTTAACAGGCAGAAACTTACATCAAACTTCAAATCGGCCACTATCCTAATCCACCAGTGTGATCGCTGCAGCTCAACTTCACTCAGTCAAGAGTCAAGGATATCCATAAGGCAGAGTAATAGAACAGAAACATCTTGACATGGCAGGTGATATCAAAAGTAAGTTGATTGGGGACTTACAGAATACAGCAACACTTACTGGTTCACAAAATATCAGTTCAGAGTTAAATTATGAAAATACAGTATTTCACCGAATGTTTTACAAATTTATAGCAGTTTTTGGCGGATACATCATCATCTTTTTCATTGCTTTTGGTATTTTTGGTAACATTTTAAGCATGATTATTTTTACCCGACAACGAAAACGTGACAGTGCCAGTGCTATCTATTTGGGATGTCTGGCTGTGTCAGATCTTGGCAACCTTATCGTCGGACTTGGATTTTGGGAGCAGACAAGTCTGTATTATATGTCATTTGGCAAAGTAGTTTCCGTTCGTGGATGGAATGACACTGGTTGCAAGATCCATACGTATGTGTGGTTGAATTGTCAATTTATGTCAGCATGGATCATCATTGCTTTTTCTGTGGAGAGAGCAATTGCGGTGGTAATGCCGCTCAAAGCTCAAAGTATCCTGATCAACTCAAGAAGGAAGTTTATAATTCTCAGCCTGCTGACACTGTCCCTGTTAACCTGGTTATACATCATGTTTGACTTCATCAAGATAGTTGGTCCACATCCACCAGGCCACGCCCATCGTTCAGTCTGTTTCTATGAAATGTCAAAACAACCAAAATGGTTGCTCTACCTGCATGTTGCTCACCTGTTCATCATGTGTCAAGTATTACCGTCTGTGACGATAACAATTCTAAACATTATCATCATAATCAGCATAAAAACAAAAGATAAGATTGGGCCCGATTCAAACAACCAGTTAAAATGCCGCTCTAAAAAGGAGATGCGATGCCTGATCAACCTCATAACCGTTTCGACTTTCTACGTTGTCTCTATGTCTCCTTTTGTCGCAATGTGGTGTTTCCTGATCTACGAAACACTTTTTAGACAATGGGCTGGCTGGAGTTTATCCTCATTAGACTTTCTGACTGAGTTAGCAGAGTTCGCAATAGAAATCACATCCATCAACTATAGTGTTAACTTCATTATCTATACAGTCTCCTTAGACTTCTATCAGGCTGAAGTTAAAAAGATATTTAAATGTGGAAGACATAAGAATGGGAACGTTATTCACTGATCGCGATG
The DNA here is from genome assembly GCA_002633025.1 of Notospermus geniculatus. Taxonomy (NCBI): domain Eukaryota; kingdom Metazoa; phylum Nemertea; class Pilidiophora; order Heteronemertea; family Lineidae; genus Notospermus; species Notospermus geniculatus. The sequence goes on along the minus strand of NMRB01001989.1, from coordinate 45,433 downwards.
TGTTGGAAGAAAGCCTTTGTTGGCTACCTGTGTAGATTGTATTCCGGCTCAAAAAGTACAATCTACTGCAGATGAGAGTGAGGTAAGCTCTTGAGTGACTGAGTACACTGGTGGACAGAAATATTAGGACAGTGGCCAATTTGAAGTTGGATGTAAGTTTCTGCCTGTTAAAGGACCACGGTATTGCCACTTTCTGTCGACAGCCGGCGCCACCGACACCATTCTCCAATACTGTAGTCAAGCCTTTCGCCCCAGTGTTGGAGAATGTATGATTACACTACAATGCACGTAGCATGCGTGGTTTACCAAGTCGTCAATAGCGGTCTCCCTTAACGCGGGTAGGTGTAGTGCAGGATTGGGAAGCAATACTGTGGTCCTTTAAGAATGAAGAAGATGAAATCTTTTGGCTTGAATAAAGTCTAGAACCATTTCTGATCATGTTTTAACTTTCATTTCTGCACTTCCAATGTGGATTTTTTAAAAATTTCTAGTGATTTAAACACATGTCTTGTTATGACGTGACTGGTCAGACATGTCATGTAACACAAATGTACATGTTATGTAACACAAGTGTACAACTGTATCATCAACCCATGAGTAATTAAGAGCTTTATTCTTAAGAAAAAAATGAAGCAAAAACGAAGAAAAACGACTATTTACTTGTATTGCCTTTGATGAACATGGGTGAGAATTGACTTACCGGTACTGTCATTAGCCTCAATTGCCACTGATTATGTAATTCACGGAAATTGTAGCAAGGGGAAAGAAGGGCCCTTCCCACAATGAACACAAGTTGAGTTCATTCATTAAAGCCGCACAGTATGCACAGCTAAATCACTTCAGTTCGGCCGAATTTTAGTGCAACCTCGTTTATAGGCGTGCGTGATGTATAGAACCATAGAACCACACATAATTATAGCATTATCCTGTATCGAGGTTTGGGGAATCCCCAATGCTGCGTGTAGTCTTGCGCAGCCAGCCGTTTCGTTCCACAGTACTGCAATAACGGAGTCCCAGATTCGAAACAGCGCCTGGGTGACCGAGACTATGCTCGCCGATTATAACCCACCTGTCTATACTGTGCGGCTTTAAAGGAGCACGGTATTGCCACTTTTTCTCGACAGCCGGCGCCACCGCGCCACTCTCCAACCCAAGGGTCTGACTACGCCTCGGCGAATGACCCGATTTACTGCGTACATTTTATAATGCATTTTTGTAGTTCGTCTTACTGCCGCTAGGTGGCTCCCTCTACGTCGGCAGTCAAATAACGCATTTGAGATCCAATACCGTGCTCCTTTAACAGGCAGAAACTTACATCAGACTTCAGATTGGCCACTGTCCTAATATTTCTGTCCACCAAGGTGTATGTAGGCCTACAGAGTAAAGGCGCTGCTCCATGTGATAGTTTTCTGTTGAAAGTTTGCTGTCAGATAGTAACTGTCCAAAGACTACCCCGTGGAAGTTGTTCAGCTATAGCACTATTGCTGTCATACAGTCACTAGCTGAACAACTTCCACGGGATATTCTTTGGACAGTCGCTATCTGACAGCAAACTTTCGACAGAAAACTGTCACGTGGAGTGTCTCTGGGTATTAGCTTGCCATACCGTGAGAGGAACTTGCTCAAGGCTTTTTTGATGCCAGCAATACCGCCATTGTGACCAACATTAGGTGGCAATGCTGACCATCAAAGGGAACCTTGTTCGATTAGGTCGCGTCCAGGACACAGTCCAACATGTAAAGACTCGATTTCACCGAACAGTTGATGGGAAAGCACCCCAACATGGCAACTGGGGATGTAGCCTACATGTAATGGAATGTAATAGAAAAACTTAGGTTATTGTTTTTTTGGAAAGAGGACACGAACTACCCGAATCTGGAAAACTAAGACACTATAGTACCGGTATGTTTAAAAGGAGCTTGATGGGAGGACCTTTGGTTGTCAGGCAGACCTTGGTATTGTTAGTGAAGTCTGGCTATTATGCGTTTTATTCACAGGACACTTCCAGCCTATCCCATGCCTATGCCTGTGTTCAATTTTGAATCAAGGCCTCGTTGCACGTTCTATTTCGAACCAAGGTTCAGCTGGTTAGAAAACAATGTGTGTTGGACCGGTAGAGTAAACCCTAAGTCCATTGTTGTCCGGTTACTAGGGGTTTGACTGACATACGCCCATCGAGCTCCAGATGATTTAAACGCTACTAATGGATCATCCTATCTGAATACAAAGGCCTTTTCTCAACTACCGTATATCAACCTCTATCCAAAGAAGAAAGCACAAAAATTGACACACAAAGTGATAAATATCAAGAAGTCAACTTTCAGAAACTTGCGAATTTTCAACCCCAAGCGGAGTCTTCCTCAGGCACTTTTCAGTTGGAGAGACCAGAAAAGATTCGGCTCAGTCTTTTCTGGTCTCTCCAACTGAAAAGTGCCTGAGGAAGACCCCGCTTGGGGTCAAAAATTCGCAAGTTTCTGGAAGTTGACTTCTTGATATTATATCAACTACATATCGATCTCTACAAGAAGGAGCTAGTGGCTTGGGTCTCTAGCTAGCGGTCATGAGATCCCTGTGGTTCGAATCCCACTGTCGGCCTGGGACTCGGGGCAGAGTGTCTCTTTGCCTCCCTCCACCCAGCACTGGTCCGAAATGCTCGACTGTAGCGCTGAATGAGCAGCTCATCTGAGTTCTACTGGTGAAAGGTTCTTTCAGGATAGACTGGGGTTACATTGTTAAGTCAGATGACACTTCTAACATATTTGATATCATACTATAAACCCACCGAAAATACGCGCACGCGCGAGCTATCTGCTGAGCAAACGGTCTCGAATGACTTTTTGCTCAGTAGATAGCTCCAGTGTGCGGCAGGCTTTACATATTAACCAAGTGTTCAAATACTTCCGCATGCCCCATCATGAAGCTAGAGATATGGCAGTAGCTTATATCAAACCATCTTCGATAATCGAAGGCCGATCTGCTCTCCACTGCATTACATCGCACATCACCCTTCGAGAAATACACCAGTCGGCGGCGTATCTTGGCACCATGCCAACTTTACCGGTCGACCAATCATATGACACTTTATATCCGGTCTTCGGCTCCAACTCTTTGTACCACGATTCAAATTTTACAACACCGATTCTGATTGGCCTCTTCTTCTCGAGGCGGCAGATACGCCGTGGACCGGTCACTTTCTCGAAGGGTGATGTGCGGTGTAACGTGGTGAGCAGATCGGCCTTCGATCATCGAAGATGATATCAAACCAATCACATATTTATATAAAAAAACGTGTGTCAAGAAGAACATGTCTATCACCTTGATCACAGCTTTCATTTTGTATAAATTGCATTCACAAGAAATTCATCACACATTGAGAATAAATCAGAGTCAATACTGAGTTGGGTCACCGGTAAGTAATAGCTGTGGGCTACATCCACCTATCCCAAACCCACCAAAACCCCAGGTTTCTTACATACACCTATTTTTTGCTGTGTCTAAAAGTCCTGTGTTTGAAAACCCTGTGTTTATTAGACCCGCCGAGCTCGCTGGGGCTAATTCAGACACGTGTGTCACCCGGGCTTTTAGATTAATTGGTGTTAGCGCAATAAACTTGGCAATTACTAGTTATCAAACCTGGCGACAGATGGCGTGGTAAGTGCGTTGCGTATTGCACATGCGCTATAAACAAAAAACTCTGCGAAATTTGGGCACAAGCGCGACCTCTTTTGCCATGTTTAGTAACTAATGAAATGTACTGAAAATAGGTGTAAGTGTGTGGTATGCTTTCAAGCACGGGTGGGGAAGACCCGTGTCTCAAAAACCCACCAATTTGGGATACATGGAACTAAGGCTTATGTGATTGGTCAATAAAGCTAGGCAGGAATATCTTCAACAGGATATATGAACTCATTCTCATGAATACTGTTGGTAATAAGTACTCTTTGATGAATAAGAAAACAACTCTAAGATCAACCATAAGTACAAATGAAATGCAATAACTAGGGTAGCAATGGCACATAATGTCCCCACCGGGAGAATTAAAGGGAGACATGCGAAAAATATTGCCCGGCGGGCACAAGTTGTCTTTATTTTGATTAGCGCACAGCGCTGTCTGTTAATAGGCGGTGACACTACGCTACTTCACAGGCCCCTGGAGAGCTATCAGTGAGTTTAGAACACGAATCTAACCAAAAAACACTAGTTTGTAAAAAACACACCCCGAGCACACGAATTTGTGAGCTCGTGGTGTGTTTTTAGATACGTGTTGTGTTTTTCAGATACGTTTGGTTAGATACGTGTTCTAAACTCACTGATAGCTCTCCAGGGGCCTGTGAAGTAGCGTAGTGTCACCGCCTATTAACAGATGGCGCTGTGCGCTAATCAAAACAAAGACAACTTGTGCCCGCCGGGCAATATTTTTCGCATGTCTCCCTTTAATTAAAAATACTATTATTAATATACCAGTACAGGTAGTAATGAAAATAAGCCCCCTGCGAATCTAGCCTAATAAATCAGTAGGCCTACAACAATCCCGATATAGCTGTCAACTTTTGGCAAAATTAGTGGCACCCTTTAAGCTTAAAATGAACCATAAGCTCCTGAAAAAAATACACAGCCTTCAAATGGCCAATATTATCTAAAGAGTCAATAATGAGCCAATTTGAAGGCTGTGTATTTTTTAGCCACTTTTGACAATACTCAATGGGTTGCAGATGCCTGAAAGTGTTGCTTCATAAAAATACTTAAACACTGAAATCTCTCAAATTTTTTGCTGTGACTTCATCGCATCAAAAATGCCCTTTTTGGCCTGAAGTACCGGCAGCTCCCTGCCTTTTTTTGTGCACCAGGTAAAAAGCCCTGCCCTTTTGAAATCCTGGGGAAGCTCTACTAGCCAAGTTTGTCGCAGCACTCCCTTATTACTGCGATTCAAATATCAGCTTGTAAATGAATCTGAACAAGTTGGTCTCAGCGGTAGCTGCCTTTATTGCTTCGTTCTTCGAGTCCTTGAATTTCTCCAGCATAGCTCTGGCCACATCGATGAGAGTGTCATGTCTGCAAAGTAACAAGAAACAAGAACATCAAAATCACATCATGGCAGTCAATAGAAACAAGAACATCAAGATCACATAATGGCAGTCAATTAGAAACAAGAACATCAAAATCACATCATGGCAGTCAATAGAAACAAGAACATCAAGATCACATCATGGCAGTCAATAGAAGAAACAAGAACATCAAGATCACATCACGGCAGTCAGTANGTCCTTGAATTTCTCCAGCATAGCTCTGGCCACATCGATGAGAGTGTCATGTCTGCAAAGTAACAAGAAACAAGAACATCAAAATCACATCATGGCAGTCAATAGAAACAAGAACATCAAGATCACATCATGGCAGTCAATAGAAACAAGAACTCAAGATCACATCATGGGCAGTCAATAGAAACAACAACATCAAGATCACATCATGGCAGTCAACAGAAGAAACAAGAACATCAAGATAACATCATGGCAGTCAATAGAAGAAACAAGAACATCAAGATAACATCATGGCAGTCAATAGAAGAAACAAGAATATCAAGATCACATCATGGCTGTCAATAGAAACATCAGGAGAAGACCACGCCTAGAGAAAATCTACACACTGTCACAGAGTGTTGCTCTCTCAATCTCATGATGACGGGGTCGAATTGGGGAGTGAATCCAGAACCTCAGATGTGACAGGTGCAATTTTTCCACTGCAGTGGCCACTATGACAGCCCCCAAAAGTTACCAATGCTCAGGCTAGCCCTTGATGGTGATGGGAAAAATTCAAGACCATGAGGTTTGAAATTACTTCCATAAAACTGCAGCAATATAAATTGAAGTAACGTGTAGACAGTACTATTTCTCAGCAGAAAAAAGCCTAATCAGAGACCATTCATATGTCGCACTTACTCATTCGTGAAGAAACATAGCTGTATTTTTTGAGCCAGCTCGTTGAAGTCTTCTTGGCTGTTAGGATCACATACTGAAGAAAAAGAGAAAGGGTTGAAAAATCAACTGAAGTGGTAAGACGTAGGCATCAAAGTTTCTACCAGGTTTCAGGAGTTATAGGATGCTGTTTTTTTCCGCAAACATTAGAAGGACAATGTGCACTCTTCTACAGCTAAAACACACAGCCTTATTAAATGTATGCTACGGTATCATACACGCCCAAGCTGCAGCCATGACATGTCCGTGACGTCGTGACACTGCCATGGCGCACAATCATAATGCGGGTGATCCATCGACTTTATGACGAGTTTACTATGAGTTTGTGATTAGTTCACGACGGCATTCGGGAACGAATCGCAAACTCGTCGCACACTGATCGTAAAGAAATGACGTGATGTTGAAGCTGATCCACTGAACCAAATCAAACATGTTTCATTTCGTCATAAACTCACTGCGAACTAGTTGTCAACAGAATTCAGTCGTGAATGAGTTGCAAACGCGTCACGAATGAATCGTGGACGCTGATCCACTGGCTATGATTTTTCGGCATAAACTCGCAAATGCGTCATGAACTAATCGCAAACTGATTGTAAACTCGTCGTAAATTTGGTGGATCACCTGCATAATGCACTAGCATTTTGTCAGACAAAAATGTACTACCTGACGTCGAGATGACATAATAGTGAGGTTTCGCAAGTGCCCGGTTAGGCCCTACGACGACGTTTATCTATTGTGTGGGTACACCAAAACAATAGATAAATGTCGTCGTAGGGCCTAACCGAGCGCTTGCGAAACCTCCCTAATAATGATGCAGTCATGGTACGGTATCGAAGTTTTAACTACCGGTACATGTACTTGATAGAAAGATAAAGACTACCGGAACATGTATTATTTCATGCCTACCTTCTTCCTTGAGCCCATCCAGTGGGAATTCTTTCCTTGCAACAAATACTTGACGGAAATTACCCCACATCATTTTCATATCACCATCACTTGGTTCAAGTTCAGGTACATCACTTGTGTCAACGGTCCTCTGGCTCTTTACGACATCCACTACATTAGGCCTAGCCACAGCTGACTTCGAATCCTGTAACGCCTCCTTCCCAAAGAGTATCTTGAATATGAATTTAAGCAGGCTTCTTTCATTGGCCATCCTCCTGATGTTCGGATTTTTTGTTTGGTTGTAGACTTCCATCATGCCTCTGGCAACATCAATCACCTTGTCAAAGCTGGAAAAGTGGAAATTCTATTAAGTAACATTGGAAAATAAGCAGGTCCCTGGTTCGAATTCCACTCTGGCATGAGACTTTCAGCAAGTCTGTTTGCCTTACTGGCCTCTCTCCACCCAGGTTTATAAATGGGTATTGTTCGGAAATGCTCCGAGTAGTGCTGAATAAGCAGCTCATCTGAGTTCTAGGTTCTCAAAGGTTTCAGGATAGACTGGGGTTAAAGTGTAAAGTCGGATGAGAACCTCTACCGTTGTTGACATCAAACTACAGTAAACCTTGCATAAGTCGCCGGCGCATAACCCGCCAAAGTGTTTAAGTCGACACAGCTGAAACGGTCCCGATTTCTCGTAATGGTATTTGCCATTAAGTTACCTTCCGTAAGTCGTCATTCCTAAGTCGTCGAAGTGCCTAAGTCGTCGTAAATATCCTGGTCCGAACTACGTAAAAACAATGCTTTTCGCCTTGCGTAAGTCGACACGCGACGATCGTGACACAACTACGAATGGGAAGTTATAAATGGGGCATCGCCATCACTTTAGCGAAGTTAATTCTATACTTTGACCAATCGCACCACATGTCTGCAGTCACGATAGAATGGACTCGTACAGCAATTATTGAAACTTTTTAATTTTCCCAATCAAAGCTAGGAATCCACAAGCCGATTTTCTGCTTTGCACCCTGCTACCTGCGATTGAATACGATCGCAAGGAAGTGATACCGGTGGCCCACCTGAAATTGATCACATCTTTGCCATTGGTGGAAACAAAAATATTTTTGGTGGAAATGACGTCTAGTGAGCTAGTCCACTACGGAGATCGAGTGCCCAGTTGCAAAGTAAGTCGCAAAGCAAAACCAGGTTGAAAATCATTGGTGGATTCCTGGCGTAAGGCCTGCTTTCCATTTGCCCGTTTCCGTGCGCGAAAACGCTCGAAAGCATTGTATTTTTCCGCGCCGTGACCAACGAAGCGGAAACAAACAATGATTTCGAGCGTTTTCGCGCACGGAAATGCGCCAATGGAAAGCAGGCCTAAGGGAAGGAAGCTCTATCCCGAAGAAAGGGGACGTATTACCTGGTTTCCGGTTTTGGCATTACACTACCCCCGCTGGCTTCCCTTTCAGCGGCACATCTAGGCCTACTGATTAGCCTACTGTGGTGGAGTGAGAGCGCCAGCGGGAATGGCACGACAAAGACAAGAACCAGTCTATGCCCATTTAGCAAGATGATGTTAGCACAAAGGCCTACATTGAAATGTACAAGTAATGTCGGAAATTTATGAGTCGTAAGTCGCCAAGATGGCGAGTTACAGGCCTAAGTCGTCAAAATGGCGGCTTATAATGTAAGTTGCCGAAATGTCGACTTATATAGCTCGTCAGATCTCTAAGTCGCCACACAACTATTGGTCCCGAAAGTGGCGACTTACGCGAGGTTTACTGTATAAATCCAAACTTTAACTTTTTTTTCACTGGCTGATTATCATGCTTATGATAGCCCCCAAAAGTACCAATGCTGAGGCTTTAGCCATTGATGAGGGATAGGAAACTTCCAGACAATGAGGCTTGAAATTACATCTATAACACTGCAGTAATACATGTATAAATCCATTCACCTCTGGGATCTCTTCTAGCGCCTGAGGAAGACCCCGATTGGGGTCAAAAATTTGCGAAATATTCGGAGACGACTTTCCGATTTATTGTTTATTGAAATGTTATGTAGACAATACTATTTCTCAGCAGACAAAAAGCTTAATCAGAGGTCATTCACATCTGTTACACTTACTTCGCCGTGAAGAAATCTAGTTGTATTTTTTGAGCCAGATTGTCGAAGTCTTCTTGGCTGTTGGGATTACATGCTGCAGAAAAAGATAGAGAAAGGGTTGAAAAATCAACTTACCGGTAAGTGGTAAGACATGCAGTGAGCATCAAAGTTCCTGCCAAGTTTCAGTATTGGGGAGCTGTTTTTTCCAAATGTCCCAAGGACACATGTGCAGTCTTCTACAGCCAAAACACACAGCCTTATTAAAGCTGAACTGCATGAACAAAAACACCAAAGTGCTGCAGTATGGTGGTCTACAGAAGTGCGAATGCCCTTCGGAGTACCTCCAGAACATGATAGACTACCGGCCTATTTGGTGGCAGCACTGTATTCAATCTCAGGTTTTCAATCAAGACACATCAAGAGATAGCGTCCAAGTGACAGAGCCTGATAGACTTAGTACCGATCCGTGCACCGTGGGAACTCCAATATGAGGTTGGTCAGGGTTCCTTAGTGCTTGCGCCCTGTTGAAGTACCATATTTTCCGGCATAAGACCCGCGGCTTTTTCCATGAAAAGGCCCCCAAAATCACGAGTGCGGGTGATACAACGGTGCGGTTCTTACGTGGATTAAGGCCTATAATGGCCCTATAACCATGCATAAGTTCATTGAAGATACTCTCTATCTGGAAATTTAAGACCAGAGTGCTCCACCCCAACCAGTCAATTCATATTCATCATGTCCTGTGATTACGCCAACTTATTTCTGTATGGCTGTATTCATCGTATCCATGACGTAGGCCCAGGCCTACGTGACCAAGGTGACGTTGTGACGTTGCGTCTTTTTGCCCACCAGCTTCTTCAGCAAAGCAATGAAATTTGCCCACCACCCTTGGGTCATTTGCCCACCACCCTTGCGACATCAGCAATGGCGGACACTGTCGGAGTTACGTCATGGATACGATGAATTGGTAAAATAAGACCTAACAATGTGAGACTATTGAAGTCCACAACTGGCTATTGGAATAGTCCAGTGGTCAGTTGTCTATTGATGATGTGCGAAATAAACAAGTTTTTTCCGTACATCTAGGCCTATTCTGCTTTGAGTTCCACTCACGAGGGAAAGGCCTAGGTTTGGCGATGGACTGGACAGACTGCGTAATAAAAGTGTCACCATAAGCCATATTCAGTGGAAAATGATTGATCTCGAGCATTTTGAAATCAACACTGGTCATCAACAGCACTGCGACCTCAACCATTCACTTCACTGCCGTCGAATCATAGAGCTTGGGGTTGATTGACCTAATCATACAATAGCTAGGGTTTTTACTAGGGTCATGAATAACAACAGTTACCGTAATACCGTAATAAGGGGAACATGATCTGAAATTCAAATTAAAGCAAATCGCTCACGGGGTTTGTTTTGATTTTTGAGCGGCCCTCCCATAGCAAGTGAATCTAGTCTCCAGGCAAAGCCGTGCTCCAGTCATAGGCAAAACCTGTGTGCATATATGCGAACATGCACCTGGGGACAAGGTTCCAATAAAAATTTGTTAAAATGGATTAATGACATTTTCAAATTCAGTCCGTCATGAAATGGTCAATGGACCATGTGCTCACCGGTTGGACATAATAGTCTAATGACAGAGGGAGGTACATATCAGTTATGAGCAATCTTTATTTCCCTTTGGAGAGTTTCACTAACGCGACCACCCCGCTATCCGGACCGCGACCACAGCTTTGGCTGTCCCAAGCGGCAGTTAGCACCTCGGTAAAACGACCACCCACAACCTAATGAGAGATCTAATTATCAAACAAAGGCGAGTCAGCAGCGTGTGTGTACGAAACAGGACCAATTAACACATGGCATAAGCCATGCGCATGACGGTTGCGGTCAGCGGTCATAAAAGGCAGGCCTAAGTATGAGACGGGCGCAATATTTACACGGAATTCACCATTTCAACACTTGCCAGTCGTCCATCCTAATCGTCAGAGTGTCAGTGGGCTATCTGCTTACTAGTATCAGGCCAGGCTGGAAATGGCCTAGTCCGGTTTATTACACGAAACACGGATAAAAAAGAAAATGACACTCAGTTGACTTCGGTCTGGATCGGCACTCATCGGGCCGATTTCGGTAAGGCGACCACCCCGCTAACGCGACCACTTTGGGTCTGTCCCGTGGGTGGTCGTGTTACCGGGGTTCCACTGTACATGTATATATTTAGTCGCGTTCACACTGGATACGAATTGAAAGCGAATTCCCCAATTCGTATCCCGCAATTCGTATCGAGTTAATACGTTTCAAGGGTGTCTGTTCAGACTGCTATTCAAACCGATCTCAATGCGCATTGAATTCGCTTCAGTTCAGCTTGTTCACACACAATACGATATAATGGCACGCCATCTGTTTATTGCGGTTCAGCTGATACGCTTCGGTTGGTGCGCATTCAGTTCGGTTTACAAACTGATTTTGTTAAAGCGGTTTGGTGCGATGCCAAACCGATCTCAGTCTGAACAGTTAATACATATTGTGGTTTTAATGCGCATTCAATTCGTATCAAATGTGTAGTGTGAACACGGCTTTTGATGCTTACCTTCATCTTTGAGTGCATCCAGCGGGAATTCTTTCCTTGCAACAAATACTTGACGGAAATTATTCCACATCATTTTCATATCATCATCACTCGGTTCAAGTTCCGGTACATCACTTGTGTCAACGGTCCTTTGGCTCTTTACGACATCGACTACATTAGGCCTAGCCACAGCTGACTTCGAATCCTGTAACGCCTCCTTCCCAAAAAGAATCTTGAATATGAATTTAAGCAGGTTCGTCTCATTGGCCAACCTCTTGATGTTCGGATTTTTTGTTTGGTTGCAGACTTCCATCATGCCTCTGGCTACATCAATCACCTTGTCAAAGCTGGAAAAGTGGAAATTCTATTACACTGTATGTACGGTAATATTGGCAAATGATAAATATCAAGAAGTCAACTTCCAGAATCCTGTGAATTTTCGACCCCAACCGGCGGTCTTCCTCAGGTACTTTTCAGTTGGAGAGACCAGAAAAGACTGAGCTGAATCCCAAATGTCCTGTACAAACAGGACAATTAAGGACGAACAAGCACAGCATTGAACGTCCCCCGTCGCCCCGGGTGCAAGTCCACCGGTCATGTATTTTGAAGATTCCATTCAGTATTAATGGCACAATCACAGTTTCTGTGATTCGGCTTTTGGGCCCCCTGGTGGCAAAGTGGAAAATCAGATTTGGTCGATTCTTTGACGCGACACACCGTTGGCCCATGATACATCCCTCCACAAAATATCAACCCAAAATTTTCAGTCGTTCAGAAGTTACAGAGCGGAAGGGAACTTTTGTGGATTTTACAAAGTGCCCCCTACAGGGCTGAAAAATCAATTAAACTTTAAAATCCTATGATATATTATGTACCCTTGCTAGCTGAGCCTACCATAAAACTCTGATGAAATTCCGTTAAGTATTAAAGGCAAAATCACAGTTTTTGTGTTTCGGCTTTTGCCCC
>NMRB01001988.1:68260-134261 GCA_002633025.1 Notospermus geniculatus | reverse complement strand
GTGAATGTACTGCGGGGGCGCTGATGGTTGGGCCTTTTCCGCTTCGCTGATTTATGCTGATTGGCCATGTGCTAGGTGCGATAAGGCCTATGCTCCTTCTAACAATACCATGATACATTGCGCTGAGTGCACTGCACATTTGATGTACACAGCGGTTTTCACCCAAAAATCGGCCGAAATTTCATCTAAAAGCATTTTTCTAAGAGGAGCATGCATTCATTTGGGAAGAATAAAAGGCATTCTTTCACATGATATACCTCTCCACAACGGACTGTCTTTAGTTTAGGGGGACGCTGGATTTTTATTTAGAAGGAGCACAGCAGCATAGGCTCAAGTTTCTATGTGGCCTAGTACGAGTAGGCCTAGGCCCTACGTCTGTCTTGACTGTCAAATAATAGGCCTAGGCCTATGATGCCTATAGACGGGTTGCATTCTGCTGTTTTTGTTTACAAAATGACGTCATCAACGGCGCCAGTTTGCGTGCGCACGTCAAACGACGTAACGTCATTGGTGGAACAGGGCGCCAATTTGCGCACGCAGCATGTTTACATCGTGTGATGACGTCATTGAATATCCATCTATTGCGGACAACCATGACAACAAGTCGTGGCCGTGGCCGTGGGAAGTGCCGTGCAATGCATGCATGCATGGCATCTATAACACATGGCCCAGAATTAACGGACCTACCTATGCTTACATAGATTGACATGACACCTATTTTCAGACGGCCAGTGCATAAAAACTACGCTATGAAAGTGAACCCACCACCCATCAAAACGGAGTATGAGATCTCTAGATCATCCCCATGTAAACAATACGGCGTAAGTATCTCCTCAATACGTGTGTACAGATCGATTGAAGTTGAAATTTTGGTTCATGTTTGCACAACACATGTTGGTAGCCAGTCAAAACGTCCCAATGCTGATGATTTAAAATAGTACGGTATTGGCCTAGGCCTATTTATTTACCTGACTGTGACTGGAGAGACAAATCAATCACATTACTGTTGTCACAGCCAGGGATCAGATCCTATCCCATCCACGGGAGGTTAGCTCAACCGAGGATGGCCCCTAGGGGTATATATATAGACCCCTTGCGCTTGTCCGTACAGGGTGTAAACAATAGCCTCGCCCCAGGCGAAAATGCAGAGAATGTGCAGTGAGCCGTTGTACATCGTTCGTGTTTTCACCTGGGGCGAGGCTATTGTTTACACCCTGGACGGACAAGCGCAAGGGGTCTATTAGACAAGGACATCACGTTTTTCTCGACTTTTATATTACGGTATTATTAGAACTTTTATTAGAAAATTTTTATGACATGGACTCGCGTCGAGGTAAGTTGGATTCTCCCGTATGTACAGTATACAATGTGGAGACTACGGTGAAGGTAGGTTTTTGTGAAAATATTGATGTTTTTTTGTGAAAATCTGGGCTTGAAGTGAGAAGTCGAAAAAAACGTGATGTCCTTGTCCTATTTATATACCGTAGGGGTCATCCTCGGTTGAGCCAACCTCCTGTGATCCCATCCCCATTTTGACTGGGACGTTCTGGTATTGGGACATTTTGGTAACGGGACGTTTTGGCATTGGGACGTTCTGACTGGTAACCCACATGTTTTGCCTTGGGAAAGCTGTGGCTTTCTGTTGCGTCGTGACGCCAATGACGTAACGTCACGCCCGCCGCACACACGAATTTTGACCATTTTTCTGATGATTGCCTCAATAAAATCACTCATTTCTGAATCTTCGATCATTTGGGTCCCAAAATGTTTGGATTGCCAATATCGATATCCAGAAGTAATCTTCTTTCCAATGGCCAAAAAGAATAAAATTATTGGCACGCTAAATCTGATTTCTGCTTACATCTTTAGGAGATGGTCGAAAACTGGACCAGGTGTCCCGTTAATTCTGGGCCATGTCTATAGGCCTAGGCCTATAGGCTACTACAAATTACCGGGTACATTGCCGCTTATTCGGTGACCGTGTATATACCGGTACACGTAGGGGCCTACAGGCTGGCTCCCGCAATATTGTGGATTTTCGTCCTGGTTTGTGAATTAACAGTGCCCGCCTGGAATTCGGGGCGGAGTTGCTCCACAGGGAATGTATTGGGCAATCTGAGACTCTAGCCGTGGTTCCACCTATCCGAAACCCCGGGTGAAACACGGGTCTCTTGCGTGTACACCTATTTTTTGCCGTGTCTAATAGACCCGTGTTAAAAAAACCCCGTGTCTATTAGACACGGCAAGCTCGCCAGCATGCAATGGGGTACCGGCAAACCTCATCCGCGACGCGGCGCTGACTATCAACCTGGGTAGAACTGCGTCATTGAAAGTGAGGCTAACGTTATTTTCCAATTAATTCTGAATAGCACACCCTGTTTCTAGGCCAAATATAACTAAANAAAGTGAGGCTAACGTTATTTTCCAATTAATTCTGAATAGCACACCCTGTTTCTAGGCCAAATATAACTAAAATGTTGCACTCAATTTCTAATTTTACTTTTCTGTCATTAAATACAGAACTGCTAAAATATATCTTATTGCTTTCGAACAAAAATCCGTGCGGGAACATGATGAATTTAATCGATAAATTTCACCATTTTAGCGTAAATGACAGGCCAATGACCGACGTCATGGGCTGTGAATGACGCAGTTTTTGTAACGTCAGAATGACGCACGATTCCTGATGACGTTCAACAATGGCAAAGCATGCGCAGTTGCGTTTTACCCAGGTTGATGACCAGCGCCTCCTTTTTGTTTGCCGGTACCCCATTGTAATGTATTGAAAATAGGTGTAAGCGCAAGGTGGTTTTTTTCAAGCCCGGGGAAGACACGGGTCTAAAAAACCCGGGGATTTTGGATAGGTGGAAGTAACCGTATAGATCTGTATCAGGGCTTGACATAAGCCGAGGCCATTTTCCAAAACACCCTTGCTGGCCCTCTAAAGTGTCCAGGGCCATAGCTGGCTGACCCTTGGCCTATTGTGTGCCTTCATTTGATTAATGTGAGAATAAACTGGGTCTAGCTGAAATTGACCATCCATGACCTTGGACAACAATCACTTTGGATTAGAATAGAGGGCTAGCAAGGGTGTTTTGGAAAATGGCCTCGGCTTATGTCAATCCCTGCTGTATGCGCGCTATGTAAAAGTCAGTTTGTAAAAGCAAAAGCGGAGCATACAGAGTCCCAGTTACTGAGACTAGATAGGCCTAACCTAGCCCTCTAGGCCTATCTAGGCCTATTTAGAATCTATAGCCCTACCCTAGGCCTAGGCCTAACATGGCCATTTCTAAAATGCGGATTCGGCGGAATCGGTGGATTAAGGTTGTGACTTAGGGTTGCCCTTAGCTGGGTATGCCCTTTTAAACTTGTTTTATGCATAACCTTTAAGTATGGCACTTGGTAAAGTGAAATCCTTAGACTTTTAAGTGTAAGTTTTAGACTTAAGGAAGTTTTATGCATGGCCCCTGATCCTCAACCTCCACATTCAGTGGACACCTTCTAGAGGACTTTCATGTTATCCAGCTATTGCTAACCTTGTTATTCATCACCTTTTGTTCCAGTTCAACGCACAAGTTTTACTATAACTAAAAAGATCCTTTATTCACATCCTGGGAAATCGGGCCACCAAACCCGGAGGATTGGTGCTAAGTGGATTTCAGGAGGTAGGTGTTGATCATGTTGATATGGCATCGCACAGTACACAAAAAAGGGGCTGTTCACTTTCGGAACAATTTTCCCAACTAATTTTTCATTATATTGCAGTTGCTTGATTTTCATGATAACTTCACAGGCTTGCCGTTTGACGGGCGCTAAAATGTGCAAGTGCCTCACAAACAATAGAATTTCTATTCTTTGCAAGGCCTGACTTCAGGGATAAAAGGTGCTGGGGACTTAAAGCCGCACACTATGCACCGCTACTCACTCCCCAGTTCGGCCGAAATATAGTGCAACCTCATCTAAAGGCGTGTGTAGTGTATAGAACCATAGAACCACATATAGCATTATCCTGCATCGAGGTTTTGGGAATCCCCTTGGGGAATCCCCAATGCTGTGTGTAGTCTTGCGCAGCCAGCCACACAGTACTGCTACGGTTCCCCAGATTAGAAACAGCGGCTGGGTGACTGAGACTATGCTAGTCGATTATAACCAGTCTGTCTATAGTGTCTGTCTATAGTGTTTGGCAGAAAAAAATCATGCGAAGCAGGAGCCCACACAGGACCCATAGGGGACACTGGGGCCTTCTACGGGCTTTCTATGGCCTACCTGTCAGATATGAAAATACCGGGAGAATTGGGAGCAGCCAGTTAATCAATGCGGCGCCCGTACAGATGGTGAAAAATGTCCCGGTGCCCGTTGCAACCATGAGGGAACCGGCCAGGCACCTTGCGAAATTGGCCAAAATGTCTGATTTTACTTGCCGTACGGACCCCGGGGAGGATATGTGACCTAGGCATTAGGTACGAATAGAAGTATTATACTTTGACTTTACGTTTATGAATAAAGACCCTCGTGTCGATAAAAGCAGAGATTATGGCAGTCAATTGAAAAAACAGCAGTGATTCCTTTACTGGCTTGCTGGTTGTCGATCCAGAGGGGTGGTTGGGGGTCATGACCCCCCCCCCGCACTCTCCACCCCCCCNCCCCCCCCCCCCCCCCCGCACTCTCCACTCAACTTATAAGCAAAAAATAAAGCTTTTGTTTTGATATTGATACTTTATGTGAGATGCCAGGAGAGTGCATGCAACGACTGCATTCGGCATCACTGACCTCCTACTCTGCGAAAGGTCTTGGATGCTCAGTAATGTTAACCCTTTGTACTACGTTGGGGACCCTGACCGTAATCTTTACCATAGCATTCCATTCAAATCTGACATGCCTAGATGTGCTGTTCTGTTCTCCTCCCACTTAAGTAGGGGTCCAGAAATGAAGAAAATCACTCATTTTATGCAAAACCATGTTTAGTATGATTTTTGATGAATGATAAATAATACATGTAATACCATCACTTATCCCAGTAGAACAAACATTATGGGATTGTTGATTTTTGGACTTCTTGCAAAGAATACTCTTTGTTTTCCTAATTAATGAAGCTGATGTCACATTTTTCTTTCATGATTATGTTAGTTCACAATAAACTGTATTTATGCGTATTTTAGCACACTGCGCTTATAATCGATGTGTGCTAAAATTCGAATTAAAGCACAGTGCGCTTAAATTCGAACAAAAAGTGATGTGGCCAATGACTCCAAAAAAAATTCATTTTGTTAGTGTACCGTATCTCATACAGCCAAAGTGTATCTGATAGAGTTCGCATCAAACATTCAATAAGTACAATAGTATCATTTCCCGGCGGCGCGGGTCAAAAGTATGTTAGCCGATCACCGACAACGATTGTAGTGTCTCATGCTGACAACAGTACCCTTACCAATGGATTAAGTAAAGGATTTGTAAAGAATGAGATGACATTGTAAAGAAACGGTTTCCAAAGAAGTTGTTTTGTCCCAGAAAGGTATAAAGCGCAGGTGTTTATAATCGCGTTCGGGCGAAACGAAGACAGAAAAAAGGCTTTAAAACAAGCGATTTTCGTTTATAAGCGCATGCTTTTACGCATATGTCAATACGGTATACCTGAAGTTATCATGAAAATCAAACAATTGCAACATACCGGTAATGAAAAATTACTTGGGAAAATGGTTCCAAAAGTGAACAGCCCCTTTTATGAAACACTCACCTTACTGGCAACATTGCTGATTGCTCATAGTAAAGCGGCGAATCCACTGGGGATCGCGATTTGGGCCTTAAAGCGATGTACTCGCGAGATTGAAAATGAAATTTCGTTCAACTATCGCGACCCGCGATAGCTCCCCCGAGACTGCCCAATTTCATTCATAGTTAGCGGGATTCTTGAAACTGACCTCATGTGATTTCTGGCATCTTTGAGCCATTAAATTACGGTATCGTCGCCGTTTTATACAATAAAACGTTCATGAAAAATCTTTTATTAATATTATTTCAATGAATTTGGGCGACATAAATGTTTACTGCCGGGAAAATTTCTAAAATCTCACAGGGATTTCCCAGAACGAGATGACGAACTGATTCATCGAATCGCCCCGTCGGCATCTCTGTCACTCATGTCACTCTCCTCGCTGCTGATTGGTCAAAGTAAATCCCGTAGTATTACAGATAATGAGATGACGTATAATGAGATGACGTAATTGGAATTCCATTCATGAACTGTAGTGCTGCCGCCATACAGGAAATAGAGGAACTATCGATGTGCAGTTAGGGCCTACTGCAGAGCCCGCGTACATCGCTTTAAGGTGGGGTTGCGATCTCTTGCGGCCCGATCACCTTATGGCAATCGGAATTCCTAATAAGGTGACAGGAAGGGATCGCAACCCCCCTCTCAGGCCAAAATCGCAACAGACGAAGTGCATTCTATAGTTCTGACTGGGTTCATAATGTTCTGGCCCATCGTGTGGTCTGTCAGAATGTTTTCGACATGTTGAAAAGTATCCGAGGTGCATTCCATTCCAATCCAAGTGGAGAAATATTGAACATTTGACATGTTTGAAGTGTATTCTATCTGCATTCTTTAAATGCACTCTTAAAAAATTCTTGTCACCACAACTTGTCCGTGAATATTGATGAGATGCATTAGTCAGTCTAACAATTATGAGTAATACAATGAAAAATTGCCGTGGCGAGTAGCACATCCATGTAACAACTTTAGTTTGCACAGTTTTAGTCAGCTATAAATTACAGAAGGATGTCTAGCTCATACGTATCTCAAACTGGTGTCCAAAGATAGACAACGGTGTCCAAATAACAAAGGAATAGCAATACATGCCAGGGGGCTTGTTTTGCAGTGTCTAAGCTTGCGATTCATTCATAATTTCAATTTTTAGCTCACTCGTGAGCTTTTATCGTCCTGCGGAGTCCGTCGTCGTCGTCCGTTAGCAGAGCACGTTTCGTAACTGCTGGAGCTATTGATCTGAAACTTGGTACATATATACCCCTAGGTCAGATGACCTATGACACCAAGTTTCGGTCCGATTCGATTCTTGGCTTGGCCTCCAGGTGGCCAAAACCAAAAACACAAGAAGTGCAATAACTCCTGAACTAATGACTGGATCGTCTCCAAATTTTTATCATAGGTGTATCTAATTATGATACATGTACATAGCATATAACGGGTTTTTGATTTGACCTACTTTTCAAGGTCACAGAGGTCAAAGTTCGACAAAAGTGACGAACCTGCCACAGATCTTCATTATTTCACTGTGCATCTCCATATCTTGCATAAACATGTATTAGAGGGGTACCTTCAAAACTACCGAGTTTCGCCCCGATCGGACATCCAATATGGCCGCCAGGTGGCGTAACCTGAAAATCGACCAAGTGCTATAACTCAGGAACGACTTGACCCAGCGTTCTCGAACTTGATATTTACCTCCCTCTAGGTGACCTTTACAAGTACGTCAAATTTCGGCCTGATTAAACTTCCAATATGGCCGCCAGGTGGCGTAACCTGAAAATCATCAAATGTGCTATAACTCAGGAACGACTTGACCAAGAGCGCTCAAATGCGCTATGTGGCTCCCTCTAGATGACCTTTATGTGCATGTGAAGATTTGGCCCGATCGGACATCCAATATGGCCGCCAGGCGAATAACCCAACAATAATTGAAGTCCTGCAACTTGGGAATGACTTGACCCAGATTGCTCATAACTGACATGTACCTCTCTCTGTCATTACACTGTATGTCCAAACGAGTGAGCACGGTCCATGGACCATTTCATATTTTTTGGTCTTGAAAGGTGTCCTAGTGGCCCTAGATTATCTGAAGAAAATGTGGCCTCCACCACTAGAACACACCTGGTTTGGTTGGAAAATTTGGAAAATTCGGAGACAACTTTTCATATCATATGATATCACAGCTTATGAACTATAATTATATGCACATTTTTCAGGGTCTGTTCGCAGAAACCAAGCATACATGTCGTGCATGTATGTAGTGTCAACGATGGTGTCATCAGTCATGTCAGTCAAATTATACATGGAGGGGATTGGATGAAGGATGCTGAAGGAAGGAAAAGCCCCACAAATGACAACAAAGGTGAAATACCACTACCTGCTGAGCAAACGTTGATGAATCGGCAAACACGACACCGATGATTCATACATGGACGTGGTGTTCTTTCGGAATGAGAAGAGTTGATCAGTGTGCATCTGTCAGTCATAGTGTATGGAATCGTACTGGCTGTTTAATGGACCAGAGTGCATCCATCCAGTTTGTGATAAAATACTAATAGAAAAACCATTGTTGCTATTGAATCTTATGAGTTTATCAGTGTGTGACAGTCATCCAGTGTATGGAATCATAAGGTGCGTTCACACTGAAATCGATTTGAAGCCGATTTCCGCAAAACGTTCTACGGAAAACGGTGCGAGTGTGACCCACCCGTTTTCACACCGTTTTCAAATCGATTCAGAGACGCGCCACACTCAATTCGCATTAAAAATGTGCCATCTGTGAGCTCCCGTCTCAACCAGGCAGGGCGGATCAAGATCATGTACGAAAGGAGGAAAGGATGAGATTTGTCGTGCTTCAAGGCTTTCAATTAGGTTATGCACTGTTCTGCAGTCCTGTTGTAACCACCACGTGTTTGCAGCAATTCTTAGATCGGGATGTTTCGCCGTCCATGTTGGCCAACTGTTCATAAATCTGCTCGTCTCGCCAGATGGAAAGTAATGCAAGCCTCTCTTGCCCGTTGCCAGCCGTGATCCAAACGGAGGAAAACCCGAAAAAATTGATGATATAGTGCCACCGCCTAGCGATTTTTATCCGTGAAAACAGACCGCCAAACCGTAAGCACAGCAGAAGATGGCCACTGCGCCTGCGTAAAACGCATTCAGGGCGTCACACACAAATCGATACCGTTTTAACTGAACCGGTTTGGCTTAAATCGATGTGAAAACGCATCAGTGCACCGTTTTCGTTAAAACGGTGTCAAATCGATTTAAAGGGTCTCTAGTGTGGCACCTTAAAACGATTTAACCTTTTAAATCGGTTTGAAACCGTTGTTAAAGCCTAGTGTGAACGCACCTATAGTGACTCTTTTGAACTAGAGTGCATCCGTCCAGTTTGTTATGAGTTGATCAGTTTTGTGTGACAGTCGTCCAGTGTATGGAATCATAGTGAATATTTTGATAAATTACAGTGCATCCATCCAATTTGTGATCTCTCGTAGTAAAACCATTGGTGCTATTGAATTTTACGGGTTGAACGGAGTGTGACAGTCAATCCAGTGTATGGAATGATATAGCAGTAACCAGTTTGTGATCTCTCATAGTAAAAACATTGGTGCTATTGAATTTTATGACTTGACCAGTGTGTGACTGTCGTGAAGTGTATGGAATCATACTATTTTGATACAAAAGAGTGCATCAATCAAGTTTGTGAGCTGCTCCCATAGTCAATCGACGTCATCATCGAACTGTAAACAGGAAGTTTTTGCGGACTTTTTAATTTTCTATCACATCCGCAAATTTTATATGCGGAAAATTGTTTCAATTCAATATTGTCGGTGCGACTGCAAAAATAAGATGCATTTCGTATAATGCACCACTTGCCAATAGACATGATACATGTAGATCGTGTTGAATGCAATGTGTTACAATACATGTTAATTTTGCAGTGCTGAGCTGCCCAAAAATTATGGGCATATTGGAAAATATTATTATTTGGCAGGAATACTGTGGATAGGCATAAAAAACTGCAATAATTTTCCATTGTACAGCGTACTTAGGAAATTTCCGTCGGGCAACAATAAATATCTCGAATGTATTATGGGCGCCATCTTGTGCAGCAATACAGCAGTGAATTCTACCACACTGCGCCGGAAGTTCGAAAGCGTGAACAATAAACCATGTTAACATCTTTACGAAGCCGCGAGAGGCCTCTGTTCTTTGCACGTGTGTATACATGGTGTTCTGTGTTATGTAGAGTGGTGTGCATATGGTATACCGGTACAGTATTAATGTATACTCTAGTTTAATAGATTTAAGGTCAGTTCATTATAAGTGCCTGTGACCGCCCCCATGCAGGACAGCGTGAATAGGCACACGGTCTCTTGTTGTTCATTGGCGCACATTTTCTACTCGTGGTGGTGGGCTGAAAGTGACGTGTGGTTGTCAGTACGGATAAACAGGTTACTATTTGTGGTTTTGTTGGGTTTTGTCGTTCGGGGACCATGACGTAACAGGGTAATTCACAGAAATGATCAAATAATACCCGTATAGGCCTACTGGTGGGTCTAGTTATCCGTGCTAGTTGTTATGCAAACCCAAGGTCCGTGAGTGCGGTAGGCCTACTCATTCGGCATCGGTTGTCCAGGCAATGCTTACGAATTGTGATGTAAACATAGCACAAAGGGGCAGGCAAGAAGTCAATCATACATGGTCAGCTCTATTCATGGATTCGAACCCTGACACAAGTTATACAGAATGGGCGTCGCTAGAATATCCAGAACCGGTCTTAAATCTATGAAACTAGAGTATCTCTACATATCCAGAACCGGTCTTAAATCTATGAAACTAGAGTATCCTCTGATCTCTACATATCCAGAACCGGTCTTAAATCTATGAAACTACAGTATCCTCTGATCTCTAAATTGCATCTCTACACTACATTTCCAGCTAGTTGGAAATAAAACATGAAGAAAATGAAGGCAGTCGACATGTGTTTGGAACATGGCGGATGGGCACTTGTTAGACATATACGCCACGCGATGGCGCGGCTTATTTTTTAAAACCTCCTGTGCACTGCTTTTTCTGGTTCAGCTTTAAGGAAATTTATGCATGAAGTGGGAATTTGGTTTGTAATTTTTATGTAATGCTGCTATTGAATTTTACGAGTCGATCAGTGTGACAGTGTGGTAAAGTGTAAGGAATCGTAGTGACTCTAAATAAACAAGAGTGCATCAATCAGGTTTGTGATCTCTCATAGTACATGTACATACATACCATTGGTGATATTGAATTTTACAAGTTGATCATTGTGCAAATAAGATAAAAGTAGGTTGACAAAACGTTTGGTGTACGTGCCCATGAAAGATTTCCATTCCATTTGAATCCTGTATGACGAAATAGTACGGACCTGGGGGGAATTGTTGTAATAAAGCATTATGGCATTGCGGATGAGTTTAAGTAAAACAATTGTTGCTATTGAATTATACAAGTTGATCAGTGTGAACAATGATCCAGTGGAATCGTACTGACTATTTAAAAAACTAGAGTGCATCCATCCAGAATTACTGAACCGTTGGCGCTTTTGTAGGGGTTTACCATGATGTGGCCTTCTGGCGATGTTGTTAATAAAGTATGCTTTCGCTGCGTTAAGAGAGAAAAGCAACGTTCTCTCTTAAAAGCAGCGAAAGCATGTCTATGATATTATGCATTTAAGAATTGAACATGATTGAAGAATCAGAACATGAGAATGGACTAACAGCCAGCCCCTTGCGGAAGGATCTGGTACCAATCTAAGCGATAATGACACCACCGGTGACGTCACATATCCCGCGAGCGAAATGGGCTAAATTCCTTTTCGTGCAGTTTCGTCCCTGAGAATAATTTATGGCCCAGATGATGGACGTCATATATTATTCATCGCCGGCTACCAAAAAACGGTTACCAAAAAACGCTTCAAACTCATAGCTGGATCCCGTTTTAGACTAATTTTCACATCAGTTCGCCTCACAAGATACACACCGATCCTGTTCGGTTTGAACGCCCGTCTTACTCTTTTAAATTCAGTATCAGGTGACAAAGTTTCCTGTCCAAGGCCAAAATGATTGCTGTGAAACGCATACGTAATTAGCAAGCTTCGCTTATTTGCCGCTACGCGGCGGTTGGTTTCTTTGCGTCCAGTTTGTGATCTCACAATAAATATTGAGTTTTACGAGTTGATCAGTGTGTTACAGTCATCCAGTGTAAAATAGAGTGTATCAATCAGGTTTTTGACCTACATTTATAATAGTAAACCCATTGGTGCTTCTTTGAAGTCCATTGGTCAAACTGTTCATGCAGAACCACAGTGCATACATCATGGTCAACCACGGGTCGGAGCTTTTCACATGTACAGTCCTATATAAGTAAATATAAGTAAATGGATACTGTTTTCTTTTTTAAATATGTGACCGTCTATGAGAAAACCCTGTCAAAGTAGCTGAACAATGTTGAGTGTGTAATCAGAATAAAAAACACCGGTCTGTTGGTGGCAAATGAACAGGTATGATAAAGGCCTATATAACTCCCTAGCAACTTAGACTGGTTTTTTGCAGAGACAGTAACATGTACATAAAATTTACAGAATCAACTGTTTCGTTTGAAAGGGATATAGAGAAACATCATGTGGTTCAGTCCATCTGTCAGTCAGTAAGTTGGTCAATATGTACATGTAGGAACTCCTTCTTAGTCTCGCTTGCCAGACGCTACGGGCTCACCAGTTCGGTAAATCACACTCCGCGTCTGGCTCTTTTAGAGATTAACAGTCGTGAAGACCGCACGGTGGCAGCACGGGTCCTTGGGGGTTTCCCAACCTCGCTCGCTTTCTGACAATATGGCGAGTGGCCCAAGGTTGTCTGAGCGAACTATACCCCTGGGGCCGAGGTTGGGTTTTTCCTGGAAGTAATTTCCGCGGGAATTAATGAGTGAGAAAGCGTGGTGATTGGCTGAATCCAGTGGAGCGCCATCTAGTGCTGTTACCGGCTTTTGAGCCCCAAATGTGCCAGTGTGTAGGAGANCCCTCATTCTAAGGGAGTTTGTGTGAAAAGAGAGTGACTAATTTCACTGGGTAATGATCATCCCGTCGCTGTCTATACGTCTAAAAAACTACAAAACTTCACAATGTTGGCAAAATGTAAACGCCAACAGGCTCCCTAACATTGTAATTCTTACACCATCTGATTTTAACTGACCAGACATTCGTCTGCGGGCTATTTCTCTTCTCATACACTTGTCAAACACTTAAGGTGCATCATGGGATAGGCCTGTATTGAGTTTACAACTGACCAGGCATTCGTCTGCGAGCTATTTCTCGTCTCATACACTTGTCAAACACTTAAGATGCATCATGGGATAGGCCGGTATTGAGAGTGGAAATTCACACATCACTCTTTAATTACACATTATGCAATCCCAGGTAATCACATCCATGGTAGATAAACTACAGAAGTATCAAATTAAAATGACTGACAGCTAGGTGATAAACAGCCTCGTAGTGATGGATTGTTTTCGTACAACTTGTGGGGGATCAGGTAGTCGCAAATCGTACTATTTTGGCCGGCCAGACAAGAATGACAGAGTAGACGATTACCATGTAACTTACTGGTGCAGGATAAGACGGAAAATGTGTGAATAAAAATTTAGACGGTTTTTGTGCTAGTTTTTGCAAAGGGATAGTACGTTTTGGCCAAATGGCTGAAAAGTAGTACGATTTTTTCTCACTGTGAGACCGGGACGTCGGATACACACTGGGGCCGAGTGTACTCCTTCTGGGCCCGGCTAACTTTACGTCATTTAACATAAAGTTAGCCCTAACACCAAGTTTGCGCTAACACGAGTTTTGTGCAACCCAGCCCTGGGCTGTAACTTTGCAATGAAGCTAGATTTATTTAAGGAATCCACTTTCAACCACTTGTTAAGCCATTTATTAGAGTGTAGTGCACCATTCACGATGTGACCTTTCATCATGTTCATCTTGACCCAGTGACCTTGACGCAGATATCCTTTCCGGTTTATAACGTTGCAGCTAAAGGGCGGTTTACACTAGGTTGCACCAAGTTACCAGTTGCAGCAACTTGCAACTTGTTGCAAACTACTGTAAAGCAGGAAATTTTCTCATTAGGTTTATGCAACAAGTTGCATGAAGTTGCATTAGTTGCATGTGTAAACAGGCCTTATGGAAGGTTTGGGTTAGTATTTTCAGGAAAGGTGACGTGTGTGAAGAGTAAGAGGAGTATTTTGTGCAACAACCAATAGAATGTCACCTTCGCTCTTGACCCAGTGACATGTGGGTGGTCCTTTTTAGCTCACCTGTGAGCTTTAGTCGTCAGTTAGCGTCCGTCGTCGTTGTTGTCCGTTAGCAGGGCATGTTTCGTATTGATCTGAAACTTGGTACATATATACCCCTAGGTCAGATGACCTATGACACCAAGTTTCGGTCCGATTCGATTCTTGGCTTGGCCTCCAGGTGGCCAAAACCAAAAACACAAAAAGTGCAATAACTCCTGAACTAATGACTGGATCATATCCGAATTTTTATCATAGGTGTATCTAATTAGGATACATAACATATGTAACGGGTTTTTGATTTGACCTTCTTTTCAAGGTCACAGAGGTCAAAGTTCGACAAAAGTAACGAACCTGCCATAGTTCTTAATTATTTCACCGAGAGTCTTCATATCTTGCATAAACGTGTATTAGAGGGGTACCTTCAAAAATACCAAGTTTCGGCCCGATCAGACATCCAATATGGCCGCCAGGTGGCGTAACCTGAAAATCATCCAAGTCCTAAAACTCAGGAACGGCTTGACCCAGAGTGCTCAAACTTGATACTTACCTCCCTCTTGATGACCTTTACAAGCACGTCAAATTTCAGCCTGATTAAACTTCCAATATGGCCGCCAGGTGGCGTAACCGGAAAATCATCAAATGTGCTATAACTCAGGAACGACTTGACCCAGAGCGCTCAAATGTGCTGTGTGGCTCCCTCTAGATGACCTTTATGTGCATGTGAAGTTTAAAATATGGCCGCCAGGTGGCATAACCCCAAAATCATTGAAGTCCTGAAACTTGGGAATGACTTGACCAAGATTGCTCATAACTGACATGTACCTGTCTCTGTCATTATGTTCAAGCGGGTGAGCACATGGTCCATGGACCATTTCATTTTAGCTCACTTGGGGTGAGCTCTTGTCTTGGGTCTGCGTCCGTCGTCGTCGTTGTCCGTTAGCAGGGCACGTTTCGTAACCGCTGGAGCTGTTGATCTGAAACTTGGTACATATATACCCCTAGGTCAGATGACCTATCACACCAGGTTTCGGTCTGATTGAACTCTTAGCTTGGCCACCAGGTGGCGGAAACCAAAAAGACAAAAAGTGCAATAACTCCTGAACTAAGGCCACATAAAAAAAATTACTTGTTTCTCATCAGCGGCCGGACGGATTTTTCGTGCCGGATGGATATTTTTTTATATTTTATATTTTCAAAATATAAATTATAAATGGGCCGGCCTGACAAAATAAACACAGCTGAATAAAAATTTGTATTTTCAAAGATAAAAAACACTCATTTTCCAGGGCAGCATGATGTGTAAAAAGTCACTTCTGGCAACCTGACACTGCCAGGTTGTAAACAGTTGTGACAGGCCTGAATTTGCCACGTGTGTGTGGTCTCCCTTTTCCCGGATCCACCTTCATGACCCCGAACTGTTGCACTTTGATGTACATTTTCTTCAAAAAGAAAATTATAAATTGCCCTGGTCTATCTTTCTCCGTAAAATTCCTGGAAATTTAAATATAAAATATAAAATATAAATTGCCCTGACGGACCTTACCTTCACCAATGTTCTGATGAGAAACAAGTTATTTATTTTATGTGGCCTAATGACGGGATCACCTCCAAATTTTTATCATAGGTGAATCTAATGACCGGCAATCTTATTGATGAATGGAAAACATCTGTGACTACAACGATGAAGTACATCGTAGAAATTTAAAAGAGATTGCTACAAAGGCATTTGGATCGTAATATATTGGGGACAAATGTAGCAGTCACTAAAAGAGCAAATTCTGAATGATGCACTCAGTGTTGTACGCGAAACTGGTATGTCGCACTCGGTGAAAATTAAATTGTTTGCTAAATTCATTGTAGCAGAGAGTGAAAAAAATTATCATCGTGCTACACCTTGCTTGACGAGCAGGGTGACGCACTCACTGATAACATTAATCTCAATGCTACACTACAAATTAATACGCATCCCAAATGTCTACTACACCTTGCTCGACGAGCAGGGTGTCGCACTCACTGATAACATTCAACTCAGTGCTGCACTACAAGTACACCTTGCCACTGAGTGCTACACCTTGCTTGACAAGCAGGGTGTCGCACTCACTGACAACATTCAACTAACTGCTACACTACAAATATACCTCGCCACTGCCTGCTACACCTTGCTTGACAAGCAGGGTGTCGCACTCACTGATAACATTCAACTCAGTGCTGCACTACAAATGCGCCTCGTAAGCAGGGTGTCGCACTCACTGATAACATTCAACTGACTGCTACACTACAAATACGCCTCGCCACTGCCTGCTACACCTTGCTTGACGAGCAATGATGTTAGGAAATGGAAAGGGGCTTCGGCCATGACTGCGGCAACAGGTCTCACTGAATATAATTTTTGATATAATCGATTACCAAATAGAGAAAATTGACTGATTTGCCAATATTATTGACTGGTCAGGTCACACGCTTTGCAAGGTTAAGAAATCAGAGCCGTGGGAAGAGGGAGAATATTCTTTTTACAGTGCCATGCCCTTACGTAATGTTATGCGACGAACAAAGGCCACTTAGAAAGGAAACTGGAATTTCACCATCTTCAATTTTCGAAGGTAAAACTGCATGAAATTCCTTAATCAGCATCTGAGGTCAATTTTGTAGTACAAATATGGCCTACATAGAGAGAAAAAGGTCTGAAATTAATTTAGTGTCCCTCAAATGCAACACAGGAGCCCCAAATCAGAGCTACGGCACGGTTTGATGTCCGATCTGTCCAAAGAGATGACAACCGTCCACATTTTTGCGACGACATGAATGATGCCCTTCTGGACCGTTTTTTCCCCAACACCTTTCAGCCTGTTTCGTCATCTACAGGCAGCCTAGGATGTTGTGAATACTTCGATCATGTTGAATGACGATTACCCCACATGTCACTCTTATACAAAACGAATTCTCTACAGCACAGCCGAAGAACATTGGGAAGAATCTGCCAAAGAAGATGACCCTGAGAATTCAGGATACTGTGTGAAAGAACTACGCGGGACAGATCTATCCGTGCTGACAGTACTGGAATGAAGCGAATAGAAGGCCGCGACCCAGTGCTCCAGAGTGTCTGAGTTTGACTCTTATCTCCACTCTTCCTGATCAAGTGACAACGTGAAAACGTCAATCATGCACCTAAACTAAAAGTGCACTCGAAACCTTAATCCTGTCAATTTGCGTTCAATATCAATTTTCCAATAGACCCAATTCTTGAAAAACCTCGCCTTGACGACAATTACCTGTCTAATACATCGTCATCAGAGTGAACTATATTATAAGAATTCGAAGTGCGAGAGAAGTTTGCAGTTAAAAATAAATGCGGCAATAGACTTGAAATATTTTGTTCAGAGGGAAAGCCTGTTAAGAAGAGTGAAAAAAACTCAATTTTGAGGCCAAATACAAGAATAACAAACAGCGGAGACAGTTTTTTCTGAAGGTCAGCTTCCTGTCCGATAATGCTTAGCGCCACCTACGCGAAAGGCTTCGAATCCTAGTTATATCTCAGTCCATACTTGATGGTTGATCGACTTGAGCATTTTTCAAGCTGATGAAAGTTCAACTGATACTTCGAAGCCCGACTAAACTTGACAACCACCGGTTGCTTTTTTAGAGCATAAGGTGTTGTATCAGGCAAAAAAGTGGGAGTTGTTGCATATGAACGACAGAAAATGTCCAATTGCAATTTCCAAATTTTCCATATCGGCCATTGTTGCAAAGAAACGGAAAGCAACGACATTGTATTTGTACCAAAAATTTATCGATAACTCTTAGTCTTTTCTGGAATCTCTACTGTAAAGTGCCTGAGGAAGACCCCGGTTGGGATCGAAAATTTGAGAGCTTCGGAAGACGACTTCTGTTTTGTATCACTTTGTGTGTCGTTTTTTGTGCTTTTTATTGGATAAAAATTTATCAATTTTCTTCGGTTCCTTCACTTGTGATGCCACAGGTCTTCACTAACGAGCTTGTTTAGTTGGTTTTAATCGAGTATCCCCTATCAAAGTCCACCAGGTGATGGATATTGTAAGGTGCATAAACAAACAATGGGTTTCGTCTCGCACTGGCCAATCCTACAACCATGAAATCGCCCAAAAGAATATGTTCCTTTTTGTCAAGGATTTTGCGCAGATTTCCAAAAATCGTGTCAAGTCTCAGCAATTGTTTACCTTTCGGAGCACGCCTTAGAAAAACATTCAACTTTTTATCCTTTAATCTGTCTTTTACACGAATCCTCTCAAAGCGGATAATTTGGTAGGATAATACCAAGTGATTAGCGTCGAACTGAAGACATCATTGTCCAAACGTACAGTTCAAGATTTAGGTGATTATTGCAATTGTCGCGCTGTCGAGTGCACCAGGACGGTCAAGCATCCTTCAAGGGGGACACTGAACGCCGGATTGTCGGCGGCAGGGTCTGCGACTGACTTGTCACCTGTTTATACGCCTCGGTCTTGGCATTCGCTTTGTTCAGAGGACGCACTCCGCCACTTGAGTCGCGAAAAAGGGAAATGATTCATGTAAACTTGATTGTCCTTTGTTACAATTGCCATCGTCATCGCCCTTGATGACTTGGTTCAAACATGTCAAATGAGTCTGACATGCACATTGTTTGTGGAGGCAACATCATACATTACAAACTTGCACACCAAGTTACAGATTTCTGTTTTTTTAAATCCGAGTAGAGGATCACTGGTCCTCTTTTGGGTCATTGTACATAAAACCATAAAAATATACGGTATCAATATATTTATGGTAAAACTTCGTACATGTACGTTTGTTTTCGTATACATGCAGTTCCATCATGTCCGTGCGCCGTCCTGACTAGCACAAGGACTAAATTCGAATTTTTTAAATGTTTCTTCTTTTGCCCCCGCCCCAAAAATAAAATAATAGAAAAACAGAAAAAAATATCACTGAATTTTCATTTCGAAAATATACAGCTGTACTGCTCGCCTTCCGTTTGGCTGTACTGCGACATTTCTGTATTGCGTACAGCGCCTCCCCGCGTTAAATGACTGCATTAACTGTGATAGTCCCATGTCTTTTTCGTGCCCATTTTGTGGTGTAAATATAATAAATACAACCTGTGTACAAAAGTATCATATACATGTACCACTAGGCCTATTTATTACAACCAATTTTGTAGGAAAATAATAAATTTTCTTTTTTTCTTTGTCGCTCAAAGCGTTTTACGAACTTTCTAAAGCGATTATCTAAAAAAAACCAGGCAGGATACTTACTTACTGATAATCTACGCCTGCAAATAATTTTCACTCAGTAAATCCTATTCATTGCTGTATTAAATCGAATTCTAATCTCCCCTAGGCCCTAATATTCTACCACACGCAGGTTTAATCCATGGTAGTATGCTAGTCTTATTTCTAACTCTGTCAATAGACGAAGGCCATGCTGTGTGACTGCTGGGACCACTGGGGTGAACCTATACTTGGCATACTGTGACCACGCGACAAAAACGCAGGAGGCAAAATTCACTAACAGATATATAATGTGTAAATATTTTTTGGAGGAAAACAGTCCTACGCGTATTGAGTGTGTATTATAATAAACAGGTAGATGAGCACAATTAAACCATTCACAAATGATTTTAAAAGGCCTAGAACATACTAGAGATCATTTACCTCGATTTACAACTTGATTTTTCAACCTTGTCCACCCCCCACCCCAAAAAAATACGTGAAGTGGTCGAAGTCGGACTTCTCGAGGTCCGTGCAGCCAAGTCCCACTAAAAATTCCCATGGAGGAGGGTGTCCCTTGTCAAAGCAATGTGTTGTGAATGAAGCATTTTTGGATACTTTTACGAAATTTACTTTACTAAAAATGATCACAAAATCTTCAACAAGACTTGCGTGGAGAATGCTTTCAGTCAGAATTGAAGATGGAAACTACAACTTGGAAAGGAGCAAGTGGGACCGGCTAGAGGACTTATCAGAAATCGTGGGCGTTTTAAAAGGAACATTACAAGGCTGGCAGCTGATGGNAGGAGGCAAAATTCACTAACAGATATATAATGTGTAAATATTTTTTGGAGGAAAACAGTCCTACGCGTATTGAGTGTGTATTATAATAAACAGGTAGATGAGCACAATTAAACCATTCACAAATGATTTTAAAAGGCCTAGAACATACTAGAGATCATTTACCTCGATTTACAACTTGATTTTTCACCCTTGTCCACCCCCCCCCCCCAAAGAAAATACGTGAAGTGGTCGAAGTCGGACTTCGAGGTCCGTGCAGCCAAGTCCCACTAAAAATTCCCATGAAGGAGGGTGTCCCTTGTCAAAGCAATGTGTTGTGAATGAAGCATTTTTGGATACTTTTACGAAATTTACTTTTACTAAAAACGATCACAAAATCTTCAACAAGACTTGCGTGGAGAATGCTTTCAGTCAGAATTGAAGATGGAAACTACAACGTGGAAAGAAGCAAGTGGGACCGGCTAGAGGACTTATCAGAAATCGTGGGCGTTTTAAAAGGAACATTACAAGGCTGGCAGCTGATGGCTTTGTCTTTTAAGTCGAGATGTCCGGCCTACCCTGAATTCTGCAATTTAACATCATTAGAAATTTTTTTATTCCAATAAAGAAACGTTGTGACTCGTACCTTTGTGATTTTGTCACGGCTCATTTTACGGTCGTTAACTTTGACTGACCGTGTACAGCTCCGTATGGATTTACAAATAATAGATAGATTATGGGGTGATGATAGGACATTGGGATGAACGTCAAAAAGGGACAAATTTGACCATGCAGCGTAAAACCAATCGAAAGCTCATCAAAATGACGCATGGGCTACAATTATTGTCTTTTATCCAAGCAAGTTCTTGCGCGATATGCGATAATATTAGGGCTAATATTGTGTAACCTGTTCCGACTAGCTCTTAGTAGTGTGGCTTAGAATACCACGAAGTTAGAATAGGACATGTAGGAGGAAGGTTATTAAAGGCAAGGCAGCCAAAAAGTGATGTTTCAGGTCGAAACTGTCCATTTCAGTTACTACTTAAGTAGCAGATAACCCACTGCCGCCTATGTAACAGGAGAGACACGTCTACACCGAGAAAGAATTTTTGGTGGCATCTAATGCCGTTTGTGGATGGCCACTGAAACTAAAACCTGAGATTCGTAAGTCAGAGGGGAGAGGTACATGTACCTTTACGGACTGTCAATTCGCCAAGGTTAATAGGTAACTTTCGTTCCGGTTAGGACCCCTCTAATTTGCCAATCGCTCTGATGGCCCAGGCCCGTAGCTAGCATAGGGACAGGGGGGGCAAATGCCCCCCCCAGGCCAATTGTTCAAAAAAAACTTTTTTTTCAGCAAAATCAAATGGGATAAAAGATCAGAATTGTTCGTGTCTCAGAG
The DNA here is from genome assembly GCA_002633025.1 of Notospermus geniculatus. Classification (NCBI taxonomy): domain Eukaryota; kingdom Metazoa; phylum Nemertea; class Pilidiophora; order Heteronemertea; family Lineidae; genus Notospermus; species Notospermus geniculatus. The sequence goes on along the minus strand of NMRB01001988.1, from coordinate 112,774 downwards.
TGCAGGAAATTGACCTCAAATCGCATCTGAGCTTCTAATTTTCAAAATTTTTCTGGGGGAGGCCCCCAGACCCCCCGCAAAACAGGCCCCTGTGGCGCTCGAAGGCCAAGCCTACGTCCGGGCAGCTCGTTTGCTTAAAATGCCCCCCTAGCGAAAAAAAGCTAGCTACGGCCCTGTGGCCATAATCATTCCCAACGAAGCGTATAAGAGGGGCAAAATGAGGATCTAAACCTTAGGGCATCAAAGCACTAATTGCCTATGATTTTAACAAGAATTCCGCAGGTTTCATGCCATTTTTTATGACAGTAAAAAAGGATCGCCCAGTCATGCTGTGCCCTGACAAGTCCTCTCTCCCTACGAAATGGCAAATTATGTGGATTTAACAAAAGGATTCCCGAGGAGCCATGTACTTATCTCATCACTACCAACGGCGGTGGAAATAGATCTTTGAACTAAGTCTAATTAATTTGATTTACTTCTCAGCAGAGGTACACACTTGACGTCCAGTGGAATCCACAAAATCAGGCGGGTTTTTTTGCCCAGTCCTGCTGTGGCCACTACGGCGACATTTGACGCCATATCGTGACGTGTTTACCAGTAAACTTGTTAATGCAACGGGAAGTTAATTGTTTCGAAGAAATGTCTTTCGTCAGGCGTGTCGGTGAAAGATATGCCCATGCACGACGAGTCAGCTAGCCTAACCTTGCCTGTTCAGTGTTGTGCGAATGAGCTCTATTCGGGAAGTATGCCTAATTTTTGTTTCTAAACCACCCCATGTATATCCATGCACACAGGCATGACAGGCCACTTAACAGTTGGCCAGTTTGGTAAAGGTCAGATTTGATGATAGGGCTATACTATATTGTTGGCTACTATGCAGGGTTTCCACCAGAGGAGGGCAAGGAGCCCCCTTTTATGATCTAAAGGGGGGCTTGCCCCCCCCCCTTATTATTGCAGAGCAGTGCCCAAATTGCCCTTATTTTCATTCAGGAGATACAACAGTCAAACAAAGATCTGTAGACTTCTGATTTCTCAAACATGTTACACCAGATTAACATTGAAAACATGTAACACTCAGAGATGTTACACCAGAATTAACATTGAAAACATGCAACGCTCTGAGCTATCACACCAGAATTAACATTGTGCCCCCCCCCCCGAATATTTGTTCTGGCGGAAACTCTGCTATGTAATGTGTACGATAGCCCCATCATCAAACCTGACCTTTACCAAACTGATCAACTTTCTAGTGTCCTGTGATCCATGGCTAAGTAATGCTCTGCTTCGGCCCTGAGAATTCATCGCTTGTATTGATGACTTCGTATCTTTCTTGATTTGAAATAAATCCAAACCATCAAGGAAAATGTATACAGTATTTTCGAGACGGCGGAACGACCCTGGCCTAGGCCCTATTCTTACAACAGACGTATTTACAGCGGAACGACCCAAGGCCCTATTCTGAGAACAGCAGTAAGCAAGCCCCCGACGTGATGAGGCACCGATGTCAGAGCCCTGACGCCCAAGGTCCCTTGTGAGAGGAAGATGACGATTATAGACGTACACAGACTGCGGGTCCTTACATTTTTTTATTTATCTTGGGTCAATTGAAAGCATTTTAAACGACAATAATACATGTATCCACAAGAAGAAGGTTTCGGGGACTGGCAGTTATTTTGCCCCATGGATTGGATGCCCCATTAACAGCAGGAGTGGACGACTGGGCAAGCCTTTATTGTTTTTCTTGGGAAGGGGCATGGATGGCACTGACGAACACAGGACAGTGTGGTAAGCGAAAGCATTTCTGGTGCCGCCACCTACATTAAAGGCAAATAACTAAAATTTCTCGTAACACAAACTGGACTCGCTGACAACATTTGAAAACGCAGTCTACATGTATGTCATAATGTACTGAACGCCGAAGGTCGCTGACTATATTAAAGAAAACGAAAAACATAATAGAAAAATGCAGTTTTGAACCATCACCATGCAATAGATTACAGAAGCGGCGCATTGTTGGGAAAATCGACGAAAGAAACCTTGTCCGAAAATCCAGAAAGAGCCAACGATATTACAGTACCTCCCGCAATGCCCGAAATCTCCAACAACACGCCAATGACAGCAAGGAAAAGGAACTTCAGATCCGGTAAAGAGAAACTGGTGGTGTCTCTCAACCCACCCAAGTGGCAAAGATCCGACATGGTGCGCTTGATACATTGGCTACTTTCATTGGAAGGACATACACCATATTGCTGAACTGCTGGCTACGAAATCAGTGGTAGTGTGCCTTCCTTCCTGGTAGAAATGACCGTCAGGGCCTTCCCATCGCCACATGCCCTATAGATCCGTGACTTAATCGCAAAAAAAATATTCCATGACATACATGTATGTACATGATTATTTAACACTGTGGTAATGATCTTGGAGTTACATATTCTCCAAATACAGCTGTGTCTCTGCCGCAGGGTTGCTGATGTAAAATCTGCAGTTGTTGTTTTTCTGGTAGTGTATAGTGTTAATGACATACAGTGATAGGCCTTCCGCATATTTTGTGGTTATAATCTGGTCCTTGACTTGCCAGACCAAAATCCATCCTTGCGTTCCCAAAGTCCACTATTTAAAAGTTAATGATGGATTATATACAAAATATGTCTTGGCATCTTCTTGGCAACTTCCTGGGATTGTTCTACTCCTGTTCCAGTTGGCCATGCCCAAAAGCCGCACGCAAAATTCCATGGCTGCTCCATATGTGAGAGTTCCAGCTGCACGTGTATTAGGTTGTTCGAGTTTTGGGACACTCGTGCTAACTCTAATGTTCGGCCTTTCAAGAATTCTTCCGAGACCTATCATAATTCCTTTCCGTGGACTCGACTGACCTTCACGGATCATGACCAACTTGCCAATAGTTGGCCACATAACGTTTATACTGCTCATGAATTTTGGGAAGGTGGTAATTATGATCACACTTGCTTCGTTGTGGGAATGGACCAACTATTGGATTTTCAGGCATGTTGGTTGCAAAAAATCGAAAGCACACTATTTATTGCGTAGGATTCTCGACATATTTCGCTCACGAACCGAAGAACTGGTAGGCAAATGAATTCTACAGGCTGTACATATTCATGTACAACAGCTGGGAGGTCGCCTATCAGACACGGCCATATGCACGAACTGCCAAAAAATCGTCAAGCAACGGTGGTGGTTTGGAACGATCGATGTGCAACTACCCCTGACGATGTTTTCCACTCGCCTCTGCATTCTGTGGAAGTATGTCTGAACGATAGAAACGGCCCGTACAGATCAAGATTGGAATTCTAAGTTAAAGGACCACAGTATTGTTTCCCAATCCTGCGTTACACCTACCCGCGTTAAGGGAGACCTCTATTGACGACTTGGTAAACTACGCATGCTACTACGTGCATTGTAGTGTAATCATACATTCTCCAACACTGGGGCGAAAGGCTTAACTACAGTATTGGAGAACGGGTAGCGGTGGCGCCGGCTGTCGACAGAAAGTGGCAATACCGTGGTGCTTTAAAAGAAGAACATTCGAAACCACAGTTCAGCAAACAGGTCCAATATTCATAAAACCTTGCTCGGCTTATTTACTTAAATGCTAATTAAAAGTGCTGGGTTTGTAGAGGCCAGTGTACACAACCACCAACCAAAGGCCTAGATACACTTTCCAATGTTACTACACAATATGGGGCCCAAAATAGGGCCATATGCTTCTGGCATGACGGATCGAAGGAAGAGTCTCGTGGCTTTTGATCCTCATATTGTGCAATAATATTGCACGTGTAGGCCTATGGCATGTATGGGCCGCTTAGGCCAGCAGGTTTTATGAATATAGGCCCAGGGACCTTATTCAGGAAGCTCTCGTAACTTACGGGAGTGCGCAAACTATTGTCCTTTTGCGGACAACCTATTGTTCACTATCAGCCAGACAAAGGATTTGCGTATCCCTAAAGTTACGGGAGCTTTGTGAATAAGATCCCTGGTCATCATCAGTTTGTGAGGCTCCGTCGGAATACATGTAAATGTACTCCAAAGCAAATTGGGTCATATGAATAAAGACTAGCAAATGCCTTTTACTTCAGATTTGTACAGCATTGCCTAGTGCATTTGTATTGCAAAACTCAAGTAAAAGCATTTACTAGTCTTTATTTATTCTTCTTGTGCTTCTCAATGCCTGACTGCACACACAAGCTAGTGACCAAGACGACGATGTAATCTGTTTTACTGATTATGCAATCCTTCTATTACAAGAAATTAAATCAGAGAAATATGTAACATTTTTATCATTTTATTCGTTTCATTACAACCTACCACAAAACCCAACAGATGACGAATCATCATCTTGTCTACAAGCGAAACAACGAATATCTTAACGAGAACAAACGAGAAATAAGGAGAATATTCCACCATGCGTGTGTGAAAGACAGGAAAGGGAGAGAAATTATCGTCTTAATTCGTGTCCATGTGAGTGTTCGCTGTCAGTCAACCATTTCTTGTGCTGGAAATATAAAAAGAGACTTGACACCGTTGAGTAACGTAGGCCTAAAGGTCCGTTTATACAGAGCGCGACCGCGACCGCGACACCGACCGCGGCAGCCGCATGGGATTGATCAAATGTAAAATGAATGGGAACGTTTATACACAACGCGACCACGACCACGACCAAAATTTTGGTCGCGCGGCATGCCGCAGAGATTGCCTCCAGAGCGAAATTTTTGAAAATGCCGCGCGACACTTTTTTTTTAGTGTGAACATCAATGTGCCCTGGCATATTTTTAGGCGACCACGACGTTTTCGTTTATACACAGCGGCTGCCGCGGTCGGTGTCGCGGTCGCGGTCGCGCTCTGTATAAACGGGCCTTTAAGGTCTCGGGCCACTTGTGCGTTTTGCGCTGCGTGATGCGTCAAATCTTTTGTTAGGAAGCAGAACGGCGGAAAACAACAAAAGGTTTGACGCATCACGCAGCGCAAAACGCACAAGTGGCCCGAGACCTTAAAGGTGCTTACAGGTTGACATTGCGTCTTGAAGCAGCAACTCGACGGATCCGTCACAGATCAAAAAACTACCACGCGCTGGTCGACATTTCAGCGATTGAGAGGAACTCGGAGCAACTGGCAGTTACCTCGAACAGCAGGGGCAGGTCGACGGATCTGAGTGGAACTGGAGAAAAGTCGCCGAAAAGTATAACATGGGCAACTCGAAGCAACTCGCGGCAACTTGCGGATCCGGCAGTTGCTCGGAGACGCAAGCGCGCTCAGGTCGACAAAATCGGCAACTGACCAGTCACTCCGAGTTGCTTCCATCGCCGGAAAGCCAGTTGCCGCGAGTTGCTTCAAGACGCAATGTCGACCTGTACCTTAAAGGTCTCGGGCCACTTGTGCGTTTTGCCCTGCGTGATGCGTCAAATCTTTTGTTATTTTCCGCCATTCTGCTTCCTAACAAAAGATTTGACGCATCACGCAGCGCAAAACGCACAAGTGGCCCGAGACCTTAATACATATATCGATCGGTCTTTGCTCATGCATTAGGCTGCGATTACATAAACATACTTTATACGGACATGCCTGTTAACAAAGGCTTCATAAAGGGTTCCACGTTCAGGACCTTACCGATTCTTAGGGTTTAGCAGAAGGAGCAGCCTTTTCAACTTTATTCTGTGCCTTCGCTGCTTTCTCTTCAGCTTTAGCGGCCTTCTCAGTTTTCTCTTCCGCCTTCTTTGTTTCCTTGTTCAACTCCTTTTTAAACTCTTTTGCCTTGTCATCTTTTCCTTCCGCCTTTGCCGCTTTAACTTTTTCGACAATTTTGGATACTTTTGCCTTTGATTTTTCAGCTTCTTTGGCTGCCTTTTCTGCTTTAGCAGCAGTTTTCTCGGCCTTCTTTTCTACGGACGCCGCCTTTCCTTCTGAATAAAGCAGGAGAAAGCACGTGACACATTGGGTAGCAAAGTAAAGAAAGTCCCAGGCTTTCTGTACACTCAATAATTCAGTGGTATCGGCCTCCGCTCGAAGCGGTCGCCCTCAACCACTGAAACACTTGGTGCCAAAGTCCGTTTTTGAACACTAGATGTCACTACCAGTTGTTGACGAACGCGCTGGATCAACCAGCCACTGAACGATCAGCCAATAAGAAAATGTTTCATGTTTCCCCTGGTTGCGTGAAATACTGGTCGCTAATTGGTTGATGACAGTTTGCGCCATCTAGCGTTCAGAAACATGATTAGGCCCCATCTGTGCCAGCGGTTGAGAGCGTAGTATTAAGCTCGAGGTCACTGGGGACGAGCGTAGGCTTTCTGTTACAGGATAGAGCCTAGTCGACCTTACAATTTCACCAAGTTAAAACGGTTATTTACTCAGTATATCGTTTGTTTCCCTCGGATATGACAAACTTGCATGCTTACGTATTGTTATGCGGATCAAATGATTCTGGATTGACCGTTTTCACATGTTTACCTTTTTTCTCCTCTTTCTTTTCTTCTGCCTTCTTGGCCTGTTTTTTAGCTTTTACCGCCGTCTTTTTAGCCTTTTCTGCCTTCTTTTCAGTCTTCTCAACTTTTTTTACCAACTTCTTTACCGTCTCCTTCGTTTTCTCAACTTTCTTCTTAGCATCTTCTACCTTCTTCTCCAGCTTCTTTACCACCGGTTTCAGAGCCTCTGCTTTTTTGGGTGCCGTTGCTTTCAACTTTGCGACTTCCTTTTTCTTTGCTTCAACTTCTTTAGTTTTCTTGTCAACTTTACTTTTCAAGGTTTCAACTTTTTTCTTTTTTTCTTCTACCTTTGACTTCAGGTCACCTGCTTTTTTCTCGAGTTTCTCAGCCTTCTTTTCCTGCTTTTTGGCCTGCTTCTTTTTACCTGTACCAAAATGTGTAATTTATCAGGGATCAATGAAATTAATCAACGTGGCACAGAAAACAATACAAAAAGATAATTAAATTGAACGCTTCAAGACATCATGAGATATGAATTTATTATACACTAAGTGGATTAGACTCAGTTTTAAAAAATGGTTGCGACGTTTACGTTGAACCATGGTTGTACTTCGTAATGTAAGACATTTCAGACATGAGATTCGATTCCACGGGAGAATACCTTACATCGGAGAAGAGCATAAAAACTACGAAGTCGGTCAAATTGATGACGAAGGAGACAAGTACATCAGTATTTGTCACTAACGTGGCGTTAGTGCTATCTTGGCGTTATCTTCATCAATTATTCTCAAGCCCATTGCAGATAACGCCACGTTAGAGATAACGCCAAAATAGCACAAACGGTGTTTTGAACAATCCAGCCCTCGACGCCGATATGAGGTAAGTTGGTTTCTCCCGTATAGAAAGTGTACATACCTTTCTCAACTATTTTTAGTGCTTTGACCTCTAGTTTCTTTACCTTCTTAACAACTTCCTCTTTCTTTTTCTCCAATTTCACTTTCTTCTCTTCAACTTTCTTTGCTTTGTCTTTGGCTTTTTCGACCTTTTTTTCGGCCTTTTCCACTTTTTTCTTGATCGCAACGGCTTCCTTACCTGCCTCTTTGACTTTTGCAACCTTTTCTTTCAGCTTGTCTCGTTTATCCTTGGCTTCTTGAACTTTTGCCTTTGCTTTGTCAAGCTTCTTTTCCACTTCTTTTGTTTTCGCCACGACTTCCTCTTTTTTCTTCTTAACTTCCTTTGCCTTTTCCTTCACTTTCTCCACCTTCTTCTTTATTTCTTTCAAAATATAAATAACGTTTACGGTAGATTACAGCCAGTCTATAGAGAGCCCATGACCCGTATAACCAAAACTTCATAAGCGAGCCGACTTCTAAATTTTGGGTAACCGAGAGAATGACCATGACCACAGTGGTTAGTAAGTGTCAACAAATGCTATGCATCTTACCTTTGTTTTCAGCTTTTTCGGCTTTTTTCTCTGCCTTTTCAGCTTTCTTTTCTGCCTTTTCAGCCTTAGCTTTTGCCTTCTCTTTCTTTTCTTCTGCTTTCTTAACTTTCTTATCTGCTTTTTCAACCTTCTTTTCAGCTTTCTCTTTCTTCGCCTTCAACTCTTCAACCTTTGCCGGTTTGCCTGCTACTTTCGCCTTCTCGATTTTCTCTGCGATCTTTTGTACTTTTTTCTTAGCTTCTTCCTTTTTCTCCTTCTTCTTCTCAACTTTCTCCGCGGCCTTTTTCACTTTTGTCTCTTTCTTTTCTACTTTCTCTTCAGCCTTTTCCGCACTCTTCTCTGTTTTTTCTGCAGTCTTTGTGGCTTCTACTTTCTTTGCCTCAGCTACCGCTAAAATGTAAATTTCAATTTATTATCACAGACACTGCTTTTTTCTCTTCATAAAGTACTGTGTCTAAAATAATAGGAACATTCAGAACACTTCTGATAGCTCGCCTTGAAAGTGCCAGCCTGAAGAAGACCCCGGTTGGGGTCGAAAATTTGCTAAGATTCTGGAAACTGACTTCCTGTTTATCATCTAGTTTAGTTTAGACAAACTTTGATACATGTAAGTTGGTTTGTTCTGTATGCATAAAGATGACATATACCTGCGGTGGAAACTTCTTTTGCTGTCTCTTTTATATTTTCTGCTTTCTTCTCAGCTTTCTCTACTTTCTTTTCAGCTTTCTTCACTTCCTTCTTAGCTTCCTTCTTTTCCTTCTTCACTTCTTCCACCTTCTTCTCAATTTTCTTCTTCTTCTCAGCCAATTTCTTAACTTTCTTGTCATCGCCTTTTTTCTTTGCTTCTTCAATTTTGGCTTTGATTTTTTCTTTTTTCTCCTTTGCTTTCTCTACTTTCTTCTCTACTTTTTCAACCTTCTTCTCTGCTTTCTCTTTCTTCTTCTCGGCTTTTTCTGCTTTCTTCTTGGCTTGACCTGCTTTCTTCTCCACCTTCTCAGCAGCTTTCTCTTCAGTCTCGCTAACTGAAAACAATTGAACATGACGTCTAAACAAAAGTGTGTTGAAAAATTGTATGTCACCAACTGCGGGTGTCGTATCAGATTATTTGTGACTGACGAATGACAAGATATTTATTGAAAATAATGAAAAATATAAACAAAACCTTTCCATTTATGGACCCTACATTAAACTACGGATCAGTTAGAATTTCAGGTTGGCATGTTATTTGTAGTTTGTTGGACTCGTTCTTGATAAAATCCCTACACCGTGTAGATTTTCTTGCTCGTGTGCAGATGGTTCTGGGACGTAATAATGAAATTGTCAAAACTTCCATACATTGGCCGGTATTCATAAAAGTTAGCAAATGCTTTTAAGATTTGCACAGCGGTATCCGATGTAAATGTATTACAAAATTTAACGTAAAAACATTTGTTAGCTTTTATAAATATCAGCCATTGTTTGTTTGTACAGTGTGAACTTTTGGATTTGACAATTCCACAACAGTATCCTTGAGTTTGTGGTCCATAAATTTCAAAAGTTCCTTTTCTTGGAAATGTTTTGGCCATTGTCGTTTCAGATGATTAATACCAGTTGATCGTTTAAGAAACACATGAATGATTTTGCATTGTTTGGGTACAAGGGAGTAAGAAATAAAAGTGGAAAATAAGAGGTTGGAAATGTTGCACTTTTGCGCGAATTTTCCCATTTCTCAAACTGGGGTAAATTTTTTCCCATTTTGAGAAATATCGCCCGAAAAATGGGACAAAATGTCATGTCATTTTAAGAAAATTTCTCAAAATGGGTAAAAATTCTAATTCCAATTTGAGAAAATGAAAAATTTGCCCTAAAGTACCAAAATTTCCCACTTCTTATTTTCCACTTTATATTTCTTACTCCCTTGTATACTAAGTGAACGTACTGAACGGAAATGCTGATCATGTAGGCAACTTTATATCATTTTCCAACATTTTTTAAGGCAGGAGAACGTATATATCGTGCAAGCCTTACCTTTTTCGCTGGTTCCTACAAAAGTCTCCGTGGCATCTGCAAGTAAGACGCGCAGATCTTACTACTCCGTTATCAAAATTTTCGAACTAATTCCGATAAAACTCTGGCACAGGAGTATGTTTAGCAGTGATAGCTATGGCTGGTATAGCTATAGCAGTGACATCTTCGATAATCGAAGGCCGATCTGCTCACCACTGCGTTTACATCGCACATCAGCCTTAGAGAAATAGACCGGTCCGCGGCGTATCTTGGCACGATGCGAACTTTACCGGTCGACTAATCATATTGCACTTTATATCGGGTCTTCGGCTGCCACTATTTGTATCACGATTCAAATTTTACAACACCGGTTCTGATTGGCCTCCTCTTCGAGAGGCAGCGGATTCGCCGCGGACCGGTCAATTTCTCGAAGGGTGATTTGCGATGTAACGCAGTGCAGATCGGCCTTCGATTATCGAAGATGTAGCAGTGATAGATATAATGGCTGGTATAGCTATAGCAGTGATAGCTATAATGGCGTGGTCTAGTGGTTAGCGAGATGGACTGCTTATCAGAGGGTCCCGGGTTCGATTCCCTGACTAAGAAAAAAGTACGCTCGCTTGTGACCTTGAGCAAGTCACTTTGCCTCACTTGCTTCACCCCACCCAGGTGTAAAAGGGGTACCTGGCTGGTAGTGATGGTCTACATGTATGTGCATGTTAGTCCAAGAGCACTGATCGGCTGCCGGGACTGTTATACTGTAGACATAAAATTGGAATGAACAGGCCAATAGCCGGGGGTAATAATTGTGAAGTGCCTAGACACTTAAATGTAAAAGGCACTACAAGCCCACACATTATTATTACCGTATTACATGTATTATTATTAAATATAGTAAATGCTTTTACTTCAGTTTTGAACAGGGGCATCCAATACATTTGTAGGAAGTAAAAGGCATTTACTCATTGTTATTCATATTGCCAATTTATCTGATCAACATTCTGATCATGCACGTTCACAACTTCATTCCTTCAACAGACACGGAATTCATATTTACACGCAGCTGCTGATAAACGCTGCAGATTCTTGAGCACGTTCTCCTTGTACGGAGGTCTTATTTACACTTTCATAGTTGCTGCTGATAGTAAAAGTAAAGTCGTCTCCGAATATCGCACATTTTCGACCTCAACCGGGGTCTTCCTCAGGCACTTTCTAGTAGAGATCCCAGAACTTTCACTTCTGGGATCTTTACTAGAAAGTGCCTGAGGAAGACCCCGGTTGGGGTCGAAAATTTGCGAAATTCGGCGACGACTTTACTTTTACTATCATATTGTGCGTCAGTTTTTTTTGTGCTGGATTTTAGAAAGAAAGGCTTAGGCCTACTTAAAATACTGAAGGTAATTTTATCGTTAATAACCAAGTGGCTTGAAATAGAAAGTTTAGGCTTCTATTCCCTGTCAGAAGCCCTTCGCTCCCATAAGCCCAATAACAGCTTACCCTGAATACACGTTCCTCCTTTAACTTTGTAGCCGGCAGCAGTGTTGCATTTGACAACTGAAGAAAATCAAAATAACCCAAAAGTTACGTTTGGCCTCGTTAACGCTTTTACTGCCAAGAACATTTGCTCAAACTGGAAAGGGGCTGTTCACTTAAGGCTCAATTGTACAATATAAATCTAAGAATTACATTGCCCTGGCCTCTTTCTTGCTTATGTCATACTCCCCTCACGCCTGACTGCACAAGCCTCTACTGCGGAGTGTACTCAGGCCAATAGGCCAAAAATGTGGTTCTTGGGATTTTGTAACAGCCCCTTTTGTATAAAGGACCTAAACCATATCAAATCTCACAGAGATCTTCAAACGGAATATGTGACAGGGTTTCTTTGACTTTTCAGAATTTCATGCATTTTTTCTGTTTATTTGATGAAATTATGTACCATTGGCAGTGAAAGGGTCGAAGTTGTAAAAGGTTCATGAGTCCAAGTCCTGTTACAGAGTTCATTAAGTAAGAAAGCGTTGACGCTCCCATCCCCTGGACGTCTGCAAATATTCTCCTTCATATTAAAGATAATGTATCACGGATATTTTCGCGGGCCACGAAAATCATTGTTTATTTACATTTTGTTTGTTTGTGTCCAGTCTTCTATGTCTTTTGAGTAATTTGTTGGTGGCAGCCCCACTAGAAATTCTTTTGATACAGTAAGAATTCAATTTAAGGGGTTGGCATGTCCTAAAAGTCCAAAATAACATAATGTAAACATCAATGTTTACAAACATTGAATGTAAACAATGAAGTCGTGATACATTATCTTTAAGTTAGGTGCCAAGAAAGTTTATAAGAATTTGACGCTATTTGAATTTAATACGCTACGTGAGTTTATGGTCCGTGGGTTCGAATCTGGTAAGCAATGTCTTTCACCTTAGAAACCCGATTCTATTTCATATTCTCTACGTGAGTTTATCAAAGATATCACGGATGTATCATTTGCCCTGAAATGTCATTTCATTTACATGCGTCTATTTCATTTATTTACGCGACTGAGAAATTTTACTAGGCGGAGGTTGGGCGAGCAAACATGTGCTCCTGAGTACTCCCTCTTTATGACTGGTTTTGAGAGGTACGTCTACATAACTTTTCCAGATTTTATTAGATTCTATTTTATTTCATGTGGACTTATGTAGACTTACTCAGGAATTTATAACATAAGTCTATTTTCAAAAATTGAGACTACAGCATTTCCATTCGGTACAAACACAAAATAAAAACTTAAGATCCAATCCGGTTTAATGTTTTTCAGTGAGGCCCGTGTGCCAGTGTGACATAACAATAGATTGACGGAATAAGCAGCGACTCGACAATGGGCAACACACAGAAAAACAGCGAGTCCGTTTCCCAGTGTGTTCCGAACAATGGGAATCACACAGAAAAATGGCCACACTGAAAAACGTTACACTTGCACCCCACAGTACAAATGCCGAGACTGGTCAGATTGTAACTTCGTATTCAAATACCCAATGGCAGGCAGCCTGCCATATTGGACACATGAATATTGGTGCTAATTTGTACAACTGCTAATGATGAGTATGAGTATTGTATTGTATGAGTATTGTAACCAGTTGGTACATTGTAGCTACAATAAACAATAAACATACAATAACTTTTTTAAATTCACAATAAACACAAATAAACTCTATAATGTGGAAAGATAATAAAAAAAATATTATCTCAGGAGTGCAAGCGCCCACTTAGGGCATTATAGCTACTCATCAAACAATATTGGACGATATTAATGATATGTAGGAGGAAACCGGAGCCCCCGGAGAAAACCTACGATGTCGAGGAGAGATCGCCCTCTCTACCACATAAAGCCACTTGCACGACCGGGTATCGAACCCGCGACCTCAGTGGTGGCAGGCGCCGATGTTTCCACTGCGCCACCCCGACATAGGCCTATACATGTAGAACGAAAGATACCTTCTTTTTAAAAGGGGGGGGGGGTACACGATTCAACTTTTTGAAACTGTTGACACTTGAAAGGTGTTGAACGTTGTTGAAAGCATCTAAACCCCCGTTCAACACCTTCAACAGCCTTCAGCAAGTTGCCAGAATAGCTTCATGTTCCTATTTCTGGCAACTTGTTGAAAGGTGTTGAAAGACCTTCTGTTGAAAGGTGTTGAACGGGGTTTTTAGACGGTTCAACAGGTTTCAACAACGTTCAACACCTTTCAACTTTCAACAGCTTTCAACAAATGTTGAATCGTGTAAACCCCCCTTATGATTGACTACTCCAAGAGAGATTCGTATTGCTCCAGAAGTTGATGTTACACAAAGGAACTACCGGTAAAACGCTGAAAAACCCTCCTCCCCCGAGCTCAAACAACTCGGAAAATTTCTCCTGTAATTTCCCACTCTGCTTACACTGAAACCGAATAATATTCTTCTATTTTTCTGCAGGCGGCGATTAACGTACATGTACAAGACCCCAGCTAGAACATTTAACATTATTGCATCAAAAGGAAAAGAGAAAAAATCAGAAAACGTTGAACTTACCAGTGACACAATCCTCGCCAGATTTCTTGAACCCAGGTGGACAAATAGTAACACCTGAAAATAGAAATGTACATGTACATGTACATGTATCAATAGTCAGCATTTATACTTTTTCACAAAACCTGTTTTACTCTTCCTCATTGTTTGCTTGCCATCTGAGACCAATTTACAAATGTATGTGTTCGGCAAGCATTTTGCTTGCCAAATAACCACTTCCTTTAAACAAAGGTTTCGCCGCATGATACCAACGTATCGGAGGAATATTGTAATAGTGAGGTTAAGAAACCATACGTTAACGCTAACGCTAACGTTATTGACATCATTTTGACGTCACATCGAATGAATCTGTTGTATTTCTTCGGGGAGTGACGTCATTTTGACGTAATTAGCGTTAGCGTTAGCGTTAACGTATGGTTTCTTAAACTCACTAATATTAAATACATTATGGAAGATCTACAAATGAATCGAGCATTGCCGCAGATTTTACCTTCTGTTTTAACTATTTTCTTTTTAAAAAATTACAGAAATCGCGAATACGAAACGGGATGAACAATATGTTATACTCACTAATACTCTGTGTGATGTGGGCTCTTTGTGCTTTCACTGCAAATAATAAGAATTCATTAAAACATCTATCTCAATAATTCTGAAATTAGGATAAAGAACGATTGCACGCAGCTCATAATCGGCAACATGACAATGTACAATGTACATGACAATGTACAATACTCGTGACGTAACAGCAACTATACATGTGCTTGTTATTCGGAGTAACACCAAACATTTCACCTTTCCTTCAACGCCATCAAGATGATGGTTTCATGAAAGACCAGAAGTCGTGCACAAAATAATTTGCCTCAAAATGCATGAATGCCAATTTCAACTTACCGTCTTCTGTGCTTTTCTTCTTAGATTTCTTTGTAGCTTTCTTCGCTTTCTTGGTTTCCTTCTTGGCCTTCTCGACCTTTTTAACTGCTTTCTTGAGATCCTTCTTCTCCCCTGTAACGGCAGCCTTCTTGGCGACCTTTACTGCTTTCTTTGCAATAGCTTTGGCTTTCTTTGCCTTTTTGACTCCCTTCTTAGCATTCTTGATCGCCTTTTCATCCTTGAGTTCCTTTGCTTTCTCCAATGCTTGTTTCGCTTTCTTAATTTCTTTGACAGCCTTCTTTTTCTCTTTTTTAGCCTTGTGAACCTGCTTCTTGGCTTCCTTCTTCACTTCTTTCTTGTCACCCGCGTCAGCCTTTGCCGCTGGCTTTTTCTCTTCTGCTGGTTTCTCAATCTTTTTCTCCGTAGCCTTCTCTGCTTTTTTCGCTTTATCGACCTTCTTTTCAGTCTTCTTCTTCTCCTGCTTGGCTTCCTTCAGTGCGGTAGCAGTTCCTTTCTTCACAGCAGTTTTAGCAGCATCTTTCGACTTCTCAGCTGTCTCAACGGCTTTCTTTGCCTTTTTCTCAGCCTTCTCGGCAGCTTTCACTGCCTGTGGATCACCTTTCTCCTCGGCTTCCTTTTTGTTAACCTTGGCCTTCTCTTTGAGATCCTTGGCCTTCTCTAATTTGTCATCTGCCTTCTCAACCAGTTTTTTGGCAACTTCCTTCACGGCCTCCTTTGCTTTTGGTCCGGGCGTTACTCCAATCTTCTCCGCTCCTTTCTTAGCAGCTTCCTTAGATTTTTCGGTCTTTTTCTCCGCTTTGTCTGCCGCCTTTTTGGCCTTTTCTAAGTCCTTAGTATTCCCAGATGAAGCCGCCTTTTCAGCTTTCTTCACCGCCTTGTCAGCATCCGCCTTCGCCTTCTCGGCATCTTTTTTGGCTTCCTTGAATTTTTTGACGGCCTTATCATCCTTCTTTTCCTTTGCTTTCTCAAGTCCTTCTTCAGCGGCCTTTTTGGCCATAACAGCTTCATCTTTCTTGTCTTCGGCCTTTTCGACGACCTTCGCTGCTTTTTCCGCCACGCTATCTTCGGGTCCTAGAGTAGAGGACGTACATGTACAAGGATAAATCACGAATAATTGCATAAAAGGTTGTTAAATTGACGAAGGTTATTGATATTAGGACACTTAGTTTGTTTTAAATTCTGAAACCACTAAAAGACCTAAGACTGTCATACTCCAACACACGAGTTAATAATTTGATTTAATTGGTAATCATACCGAGTTTTAGTGTTGTCTTCGTCTGGGCCAATTTTTGCAGCACTCCAAAATCAGGGGTTCCAGTGTCGATCAGCTTTTTGTCACTTTCTGAAAATCAAATAACCATTGTTCATCAATAGCTAAACATGGTTCGGGGTATCATATTCGGTCCGATTTCCTCTCCCCAATGCTACTCAGAGATCATTTTTTACAGGGGATTGGGATTGTTCAGTAGATTCATGACAATGGTTAAAGGTACATGTAACTCTTACATTTTGTTGTGTAACGCATTTTCATATAGAAACCGCTTGATAATTAATTTTAGTGTTGTCACACCATCACATTTTCCATTACAATCAGTACAATAGCCACAGTGTCAAAGCTGTGTTCTCTTTGGCAGGTCACCGGTAGTTTCACTGAAAGTTTCAGCACTACCACATCAAAGTTGCAAATACTGCCATTGAATCAGGCACACGCAGTGCTAAAGAGTTGATTTCTAGACACATCTGGCACTGCATTGGGAAACAAGTGAACATGAACATTCACAAGGCAATTGCTTGTTTTCGAGAACCCTTGCAAAATTTACGAATGCACTTACAACATTCTCAGTGTTGCCATTGTGCTCAGAAGGAAATGTTAATTCATTCGCCAGAGAACAATATAAAATGTCGAATTTGCACATTTTTCATTAGAATTTCAGTGAATTTTGGGGACGAATTTGTATATTTCATTCGTTTTTGTTCAAAAAAAGGAATGCAGCATCGTTCATGAATATCATTCAGATTTTCACCATATTTTTCATAGGTTTCCCAGTGAAAACAAGAATGCACAGTTGGTTTTTTTCTACCTTCTTTGCACATTATTGCAGACTTTTAACCATGTCTCTACCAAACCACTTCAAAGCAGTAAATCTCTTAATCAGAAGCGATAGTAAGAAGGGGCAAAGGAACCGTATTTTTCGATAAAAAAACTTTTCGACGAAGTACATCCACTTTTGAAGAGCTTTAATACAAAACGCTATATAAGTTACGTAAGCATTGGAGGGAACAGTTATACATGTTCATGTAGTTTTAAGCAAATTGTGCTGTTAGCGTTTGACATCAAAATGAAGATGAAACCATATTGATTTCCAGAAGATACTTCGTTTGCATCCTGCAACTCTGAACATTTTCGACCGCTCGTTTTTTTATTTAATTCTCTGTGTGGAACGCTCCAACGTTTTTTGTTTTGTAGTTCTGGTGGCTACAGGGCTTACGAGGAAAACGATCACACATTTCAGCTTGTATTTTTCCTTCTTCATTAGCGAAAGAAAAGCTTTATGCAATACTATCTGAAGAAAATGAACGTTTTATTCATTTAGCATTAATGTTCATCATTCATCTAGCATCAATGTTCATCATTCATTCATTTAGCGTTAATGTTCAGTTAATGACTGAGGATAAATTCGATCCTTAAAGGTTGAATTTTTGGACAGACACGCCAAAACGTAAAATCAGCTTTTGATAAGAAAAGATGCTTTGAAGTACGTTTCATGGAAAATGTGATGGCATCCACATTTTTTGTAAATAAATAGCGTTTTGCGATTAAAACTCTTCATACTATTTTAAGATATAGCAATACAACAGAAAAAGGAAGGGAGGATTATAGTGGTAGCCGACCCCCTCCCCCCCCCCCTCCGGAAAAAAATGTTTCAATAGCTGGAGAAGATGTCCCAACATATAATCTAAGTGATCAGATCAACCATAAGTCAAGGCGTAAATCAACAGATGTTTTGTATCTGTATTCAGCAGTTTATAATTAACTTGAAATTAAGACTGAAGTGAATTGTATGCAGACACCCTTTCAACAGAGTTCACCATTTTTTTTTTATTTGGAAACAAGGAAAAAAATCATCGCCGGTGTTTTATTCTAAGTCTTAAATGCACATACATGTACCCCATTGGCTACATGTATGTACATGTACATTAGCGCCATGTACATATAGGTTCACCCCAACTTCTTCCCTCCCCCAACATACTGTCATGTACCTTTGTTCTTACCCGCTGTATCGTTATCTATTTTGATTCCATCGACTGAAATTGAAAAGTTGAACACCGTCTCTAAGCGTGAAGCCTAAATGTAAAGCAATTAGCTAAATGGTCAAAGCTTGGCTTGTCTTAAAATCATAAAACGACTAAAAGATACGCAGAATGATCGTAAAACGTTCATCCATGTCGTTACTACATGTATGCCAACCAAACTTAGGTACTTCACACGATTTGGTCACCATCTGACCTTCCCTTAAACTTTGGGGATTCAATTTGTCATGTCACTTTCTTTGAAGAGGGCTTTGTGGTAATCTCGTTCAAGGGAAATACCTTACAATTGCAACCACCCCCTACAGTAACTATGACTGCCATGGTTGAAAATTTCATGCGAGTCTTGAAGCTGGGATGGCGGAGAATTTTCTCGACTAAAAAGTGTTTCGGTCTTTCGTCCAACTATAACCACTATCCAAAGGGCAAAACTTTATGGTTTTGCTTCGGTGGGTGAACCCATATCATTGTTGTTTTCGTATGTGGCCGGATAAAAGAGTTAACATGGTTGTCATTTTTTCAAACGTCCAAGAACGCCCAGGTACATTACTCACTTTCGAGTTTACATTTTTCCCCACGGCATTTTACGACTCCTGAAAGGGAATTCAATAACTTTTCTTCAGATTTCTCTGCTGCACCATGTTGTAAAAGGCCCACTCAGGTGCCTAATATTAAAATCCATCGATCCCATCTAGAGAAATTTCTTTGTGAATTCAAGGGTTCAGAACTTGTTTTCGGCCTGCTGAGACATGTTGCATTGAAGCAAAAATTTATAAGTCTTATAAATTTTTGACTGAAGCCATATTAGAAATCGATAACACGCGGAGGACATGAGGTTTAAACCCCCTAAACATGATGCGAGAGTTTCACATACATGTAGCTTAATAATTTTGAGATCATCGGTTTCCCGTAGATGCATCTGGGGTGTAACCGCCAAGGTAATACCTTACTGGAAGTAGTTTCAAGACCAAGAACCTTCTTCAAGTTTCACTACCAATTGTTCCCTTAAAAACTGAGTAACTAGGCTATTTGTTAATTCAAGATGATCAATGGTAATGGCATGCACATAAAAAAAACTAGGCCTATACTTTGATTTGGGTATATCTCCCATCTTTTCCTAAGAAGTCGGCAAGTAAACTTCAGATTCATTGCCACATCCACCACCTAGACCAGCAACGACTTTGGAAAGCAGCGATAAAAAAATAGTGTAACCTTTGCGTCACAGGAACAAGTGGATGTACTTCGTCGATAAAAAATTCGGAAGACATGTTTGAGTATTGCGAAAAGTAGAAACCCGAACCATCAAAAAAGAAAAGCCCATACCTCCTTCTTTCGATTCCTTCGGTGGAACTGCAAAATATTGATGATGACTCGTTAGTTGTTAGGTTTCGTCCTCCAAGGAAAATGACCGCGTCCGCAGGCTTTAGGCGCAAATACCGTCACCCTAAAAACCACCACCACCGCCACCACCACCACCACCGTTGCTGACTTGGCGCAAAAATCGATGGAAAGCATATGCTTTAACTCAACTGCCCCAGAGTCCAGCAGACGGCATCTTCTGACAAAGTTTTCTCACATCCTATGGCACTGATTGAAAAATATTTGAAGAAATGTTGTTCCTATCAACAATCTGAAGAATGTTTCTTCAAATTTTTTCCAATTCATTTTCAAGGCTTTTAGAAAACTTCAACAGAAGATACCGTCTGCTCAAGCCTGGGGCAGATGAGTTAAAGGCAAACCGAGCGACCGCTTCCTCTACAGCGTTCAGTGCGAAGCTTTGGCATGTTCTCGTGTGTTTGGCCTCGTCTTAGTTCGTCGGTGTGAGCTTTTTTGGCGAGTAGACCATCCACCATTAAATAACGATGAGCGTAATGAAGATCATGAAGTATGTAAATGATGAGCGACACATTTTGGATGAATCTGCATGTAGCGGGACTGTCTTTTTAATAATAATAATAATAATAAAAGAATTTGTATAGCACCACTTTAAACCTAATTGTCAGTGGCGCTTAACATAAAGTAAAGGACTTCAGTGACACTAAGGCGTTTGAAATGGGGATATTTCATGTCTTCGTAATTATAGTATGTGGACCGCTCAAAAGAACCCTCTTCGGACACTCTGTAATCATGTAGCATTGGAATTGTGCCATTTTTATCATGGATGAAATTTTGGACGGTCGATACATGTATGCTGAGGTAATATTAAATAAGGGATTAACATTTAGGCAAGTTGTTACTTGGTCATGCCAGAGGTACCGTCGCAGACCTCAACATAAATGTGTCATCTGACTGTGCAATGCAATACACCTACATGTACACACTAAACTAATTACACAGCCTTATCGCAATGCAGACCCATCAACAAAGATTTCGAACTTACATTCTGCCGTACGTTCAGATTCCGATTCCGTAGGTTCAGATTCAGATTCCGGGGACGTTTCCTCCGTAGGTTCTGCAGTTTCCAGTTTAACAGTCACCTCCTTTGTTGGCTTTGGTTTTACGCTGACCTTTTTCGGCGGTTTTGTAGATTTTGGTTTGGGTGAGCTTTTCTTCTTAGGCTTTGGTTTTGCGCTCGCCTTCTTGGGCGGTTTTGTGGGTTTTGATTTGGGCGAGGTTGCCTTCTTAGTCTTAGGTTTTGCGCTGGTTTTTTTGGATGTTTTCTTCTTCGACTTTGGGCTGACTTTTTTCGGTGCTTTCTTAGATTTTGATTTCTTCGTGGGTTTTGGTTTCTTCTCCTTCTTCGGAGGAGTTGTAGTCTTCGCTTTCGGGGAGGCCTTCTTTGTTGTCTTTGGTTTAGCACTGCCCTGTTTCTGTGGTTTTGCAGATTTTGATTTCGCTTTCTTAGGCTTTGGTTTTGCGCTTGCCTTCCCAGTAATTTTCGTTGATGCAGCCTTATCCAAAGCCCTCAGCTCTTTACCCATTTTTTTCAAGGACTTTATCTTCCCAGATATTTTCTTTATGGCCTTCTGATCTGATGGGATAATATCACCCACTTCATTCATGCCCGCTCCATTTTCCTTCGCTATCTCATCAGTTGAGACCGTTTCTGGCTTAAGCCTAGGCTTTGCAACAATTTTCTTCGGCACCTTCGACTTCAATTTCTTCGTCTTTAATTTCTTAGTTTTGACTGCAGCTTCGACCTTCTTCGTGACGGCAGGCGCTACCTTTGCGAATGGCGTCACGTTAGCTCCACTGTTAAACTGTGGTTTGTAAACAGGTGGGGCTGCCTTTTTAATCGGTTTGACCTCAGTCGGTTTGGCGTTCTTCTTTGGCAAACCTCCCTTTGGTGGTACTACCACCGGCTGGACGCCTGATCTAGCACCGCGCGTCGGTGCGGGTGTTTTCGCAGTTGCCTTCACAACAGCGGGAAGTGGTTTCGATGGGTCTGTCTGTGGTGCAACTCCCGTTTTGTCGGCGTTTTCGCCGGTTTTGGAAGAACTGGTTTGGATGGTTGCGATGCTATAAATATTAAAACAGGGCATTCAATGCAGCTCTCTTGATAGGAATCAGTCCATCCAGTTTTGCCCAGCATCGTCCGGCGCGGGTTCGATTCCCAAGGATACCATCGTCAGAAAAAAATTGTACAAAAAGGTTCATTTTGAGCGGTGTGATAAGTTTGGGATTGTTTTTGTGAAGTGTGACTCAAACGAAGCGAAGGCAGATTCCTCCGTGGTGATATGGCGGCAAAAAATTAGCAACACCCCCACCACGACCTACAAAGCATGTCCCAAGTGGGACGGTGCATGCAAATGTAGTCCGGCAACGATGACAAAGCGGACATAGCAATCGCGCATGGCGCACAGCAGACAAAAACCAGTATAATATTGATAATGTGAGTGATTATATTTCATCATCAGCGGACAAAATTCCAAATTTGAATCCCTTTCCGGTAAACGAAATCCTGCAGTGTACACGTGGCAAGTTTCATGCTCGTACAAGCAATTTCATGTGGGAGCAGTTTTGCCAGGCGTGAATTAGTGCCACGGTGTTCCCGTTTCTCAGTGTTTCCCCTCATTATATGGGTAAACTACACTGTGAAACGAGATTGAAAGAGTTCTCCGTGTTCCCCTATTAAAAAGTCGTGATCTCAGCTTTTATGTTCGAAAACACTGAAACATTAGGAACACGAGAAACGTTACACCGCCTTAAGTGCAACATTTCCATCTAACTGTGTTTTTTCGGTAGAAAATTTCGAAGGAGCGTACTGATTATCCTTTGGGAACAGAATGTCGAAAATGCGATGTCTCGTGCGCTTAACTACATCTACATCAAAAAAATTAAACTCACCCGATATAACAGTGCTTTCCATAAGATGGCCTTGATATCGATGATGACGTATATGAAAGCCTATACGGAAAAAACCAACCGGCTTCAAAATTCTAAGATTTACCCAAATATGACGCATTGCGTACAGAAGTTGGGACAGGAGACGAGCTTTGCAATAAGTTCAAATATTTTAATGACGCATTAAACCTTATCATAAAAAATATCTGGTTAATGCTTGCCGTAGCACGTGCCTCTAAAAAATACATAAAGTTTCGCATTTTTCCTTATTCCATCTTTTCGGTTCATATACCCAATCTCAAGCGCAGAGACCGCAATGCTGCCTGCAAAAACATTCTCGTGCGCAATTTTTGGACTCCCGGGTTAGTTTTCAGGCGCGGATCCAAGGGGGGGGCAAAGCCGGCCCGTGCCCCCTCTATTTTGTGGAAAATCTTTAAAATTGACCGGGAAATTTTGAAATTTTGAAAAGATGTTAAAATTTGACCGAGGTTTTCCACGATGTGCGCTGGCTGTGCCCCCTCTTTCCCATGATTCTGGATCCGCCCCTGGTTTTGGACCTTTCGGTCCATATCACTATCCACAAAACCATGATCCAAATTGGTGAAAACCATGCCACGTGCCATCAAGCAAATTCCGATAATTTTGCGCAAGACTTCTGATGTACCAGAAAACCTTATTCTATCAACCTTATTTTTATTTATGAGGAGCCACGATAGCCGAGTGGTTATCACGCCCGCTCAGCAAGCGGCAGGTCCCGGGTTCGAATCTAGCCTGGGCCATGGGATTTATAATAATGGTGAGTTCTTATATAGCGCTTCATAGCGTATAACGCTCTCTAAGCGCTTCACACATTATTACCCCAGCCTATGATTCAGAAACCTTTCTGTAGAAACCAAAGGGCAGCCACAATATAGCGCACTCGATGGACATTTCAGGCCAGTTGAGAGTTACAGAGTGGCACGGCTGGGGATCGAACCCGCGACCTTCCGATCACGAGTCCACAGCCCCAACCATTATGCCACCGCGCTCCCAGCTCTTCACGTTCGTCGCATGGGACAGTAAGCCGTGGTGCGCTGTACCTTGTTTGCAAGGACAAATAAAAGACCCTATCCAAGTGATCGATAGGAACATGAGTAGCTTGAGATGGCCTCATCCGTACTCAGGGCCAATGCTATGGCGTCGGCCCTGACAGAAAAATCAAAATACAAATACAAAACATTTTTTGTCAATAGATAACACCAAACCACACGTAGTTCATCCTGGGGCTCATGACGCGCGCTTGGGGACGATGCTGAGGATAAAACTGGCGACTGATGATGAAATATAAAAACACATTTTCGCTGAAAATGAAACTATCGAAAACGCAGCCGTAATTTCTGCTTAAAGCCTTCGAAACGCTGCTAGAATGTGCTTGCTTAAAATACCTTAAAATGATGCTATGTAGATTTTTTTGAGTATTCAGGACTGAAGTCAAGGCCCTGATCAATATGGATGACGTCACAATATGTACATGTATGACGTCACGAAAGCACGTGATGTCTAATTCCACACTTCGGCGATGAAAGGCAGTTGTGCAACAAGCTGTCCACCCTGAATCGTAGCATATTCTCTCCTCTTGATTTGATGTTGTCAACAGTGGAGGAGACAGCAAACTTAAGGCTAAATTTTCGTGGGTGAGCCAAGGCAGCGCTGTCAGAGTTGTAAAAATCTCTGAATACATGCGGTGCCACACTGATTTGCACATCCCTCTCGAGGGACTCATGAAAATTCGATGAAACGAACCATCTGAACAATCATAGCTTTCAAGAAAGTAAAAGTTAATGAAAAGGGAGTGAATTCGACTTACCCTTCGTCGCCTTACCGATACTTGCCGATTTCACCACTGCCGCAAGGGTCAGGATGACGGCTAACAGGACTAGCCTTTGGGCCGCCATCTTGAATCAGGCCGCCAAACCTAAAAAGATAAGGTAACAACAATATTAACTCGATGATAATTGAAAATGGATGTCAGATACGTGGATTCAGTTCTGAAACGGAAGCTGCTTATCTCGACTAGAGGCGCTCCTCCAAGACAGAGTTTTCTCCGCAGGTTAGCTCACAATGGGCACGATACCAGGCGATCGCAAGCGATCTGATCGCCAGCGAGCAAAATCGGCTGTTGACGCCAGATGTGCGCTGGACAGCAGTGCGTGGAACCTTCTTGCCAACGATGACCACACAATATCAAACAATACCAACACCGATCTCGTCCAGTCTGCGGTGTGGCTGGCGAGAAGATTGGTGGCGATCAGGGGTGGCCGCATAGAAACTCCGCTAGCGCTAGCGGAGCCCATCTGCCTATAGTTTCTATGCGGCCACCCCAGATCGCTTGTGATATCGCCTGGTGTGCTGCTGACTATACGGCTTACCCCTTGACCAGTGATACAAACTACCGCCCATAGTTTTTTACTGCCGAGTCGCCTAAAGATCCGACATGCGAGAGAAACTCAGGTGGAGAGTCCCTAATAAAGCTCAGCTTAAACTTTATCCGATTCAGCTCATCGTACGGCAAACCCTTGTTCGCTTTCGCCTTTCCATTGCAGGTAGTCCCGCAATGGCAGAAGGGGGCCCTTGGCCGCCATTTTAGGCCCGTATGCACCTAAGGAAGATTATCTTGAATTCAGGTTGAGCCACAACTTTTCAATTGTTCAGGTTTGCCAGGGCATGATGTGACAATGGAAAAGTTGTGGCTTAACCTGAGTTCAAGATAATCTTCGTGTGGTGCAAACGGCCTTAATCACTCGGCAGAGGCTGGCAAGAACTGCAGCGTGAGATGAGGAAAGTGGATTTTCTCGGGGGTAAAAGCAACGAACTGCAAAGCACACGGCGGGCCAGAGGAATCTCAGCATGAACAAAGCAGTATGGAAGAAAAAACCAAACCATTCTCTTGAAATGCGAGCGCCATATGTTCACATGATGTCCTTCGAGTTACAACTCCCGTTGATTTGAGCAAGAAAAAGCAACATTTCCTTCAGTCCTGTTCCATAAAATGAATTGTCTCGTGCAGGAAAAAAGGATTGGGAATCCGCGGCTCAAAGTAAGAATCGAGAAAGTAAAAGACTACCTTACTAGCTGACGACGACAGGGATAAGTCTCCGTCTTGAGAACACGACCAGTTGAATGAAGGGACCTGACAGTCTAAAACCGCAGTATGGACACGTAGGCCTGGCTCCTATCCCTAATTGGTTCAGGACATATGGTGCCAATTACTTACATTCGAAATTGTGGCTACACTTCAAACTAATAAGATCTCAAGAATCGATCCCACTTGAGCTGGTAATTGGCGTGCGGGCACATCGTGGTCCATGTTGAAGTATTAGGCCTAGCTATACCTCCTGATACCGTGGTTAAAACTCCTGAGACAGTGACAGACAATAGACTGTAGTATTAAGCCTAGCTAAACCTTTTGGGATGTATAGTAGTGTTGAAACTGACAAGAGAGTATCCGCCACACTGTTAAAGATATCTGTAAATTTACAGCAGTATCTGTAAATTTGCAGCAGAATTTTCACTGCATGATTGCTGTAAAATTCATTTTACTGCAAACTGCTGTTTTTTTACTGGAAATTACCAGCAAGATTACAGTTTCTCAGTTTTAAATACAGTATTTTTTGCAGAATTTATACCATTTTGCTGTCGAATACAGCCAACGGGTGCTGTCAAAATACAGAAAAGTGCTCTGTTACTCTGCTGCCAGCATTTGCTGTAAAAGTTTTGCTGTTAAAAATGTTTACAGCGACTGGTGGACCTGCAATGCCACCTAGCAGATTTTCGAGGAACTAAAACTTGAGACTACATCGGTTCTTACTGCGGCATGATTGGCAAACAAAGGGTTAATCTTTGGAATGATGAAAATTCCTTTCTTTCCCCTCTAGATATAAGTAAGATGAACATAACTGGAAAATTTGAAGTCGATCCCTTCGGCCGCTTGGTCAGAACCGTGAACAGAATGTCCACCATACTGCGAGGTGTGGTTGACAAAATGGCCGACAGGCTAGCCTAACAATTGGGCAATCCACGCAGTTACAATATCTTATCTCTATGGCATTTTCGACACTATCTCGTATATGGCCAACACAGGGGAAAAACTATCGTCTTCTTAGAACAACTGCTGAAATCGTTGTGAATGTGGAAAGTGTGCTGTTGCTGCACAACACTCATGTGAACTGCAAGTTAATTCCACTCAAAATATGACAGTGGCCAGTAGCGAAATTGAAGGGGCTATACACGTCATGTAAAGATATAGTTGTGAGTTCTTGTCTAATGAATTGCCCCGTCATTTGAACAAAAGGTGCACGGTCACTTAGTAGGCTACTGTTCACTTCTGGGATCTCTACTAGAAAGTGCCTGACGAAGACCCCGCGGCTTGCGAAATTCGGAGACGACTTTACTTTTGCTCTCATTTTGTGTGTCGTTTGTTGTGCTCTATGGTGGATATCACTTATATACTAGGCAGTAATCTCTCAGTTCAGATTTTCGATGAACAGAACAAAAAAGTTTCCAAATGACATTTAGAAACTTTCTTTTGTGCAGTTAGTACTGAGGCCTGGCTTGTTACAATAGTTCTACCCATTGTAACAAATTGTTTCGGGCCATACGGCGGCAGAATCTGATGATGTATAATATTTTGGCAACCACTGTTAAAGTCTTAATGCATGTTCACATGTACGTGAGTGTCGCGCAGGTCTCGGACTCGACTTCGCGCAAGGGGCTAGTAATCTCGGGCTGTTGGGGAAAACGGAGATAGCATGGAATCCTGATATCTTAGACAGAGATGTAACTTTCATCTGATACCAATATATACGTGTGTAATTTTAAAATGATTGAATAGGGACGATTTAAGAGATAATCCTACCTTGTTAGTCCAGATAGATAATCCCTAAATGTTTGGCGACTCCTGTAGCTCTGGTGCAGGTGGAATACAGAATGGGAGTGAAAGACAGGGAGCGCAGACTAATAATTTATTCATTTTACATCAGGCATCCTCTCAAATTTGTCAGCCACTAATGATAGGGTAGAGGAGGATAGGCCATCATTGACATGATTTATCTCACACCTGCTGCACCAAGCTGAAAACGCCCAATTATATATTCATTCCGAATTGCCAATGCTTTCAAAAGTTAAAATTTGACATCTCCAGTTCGGAAATCAATCAGTGATCGATTCTATGCTACTGTACATAACCAATACTTCAATGCATTGCACTGATCGAATTTGAATAGGAATTTGGATGCAGGATAGCCAATGCTTTGAATATGACAATTGTATTGCAGACATGGTGTGGAAATCTATACTTGTGTCAGTTAGATTGTAAGCCTTGCTCACAGTAAATCAATAGCAGGCCCATCTCTGCAAATACTACGTTTGTGCATCTCTGCATCAGGAGTTTCTTCCAAGGCGTACCCTCCAAGTTTAATCTGCCTCTGAATAAAAATCAAAAATCTTAACAAAAAAGTGGCAGATTCATCTTTGGTCTTGGGATTTCTTAAATCATAGTTTATACCGGTATCTCTTATAATACATTTGCCATGTAATACATTTGCCATAAGTGATTTCTGCATTTCAAGGAAAAAAATCAGTAGGCCTACCCTCTCTGCTCATCTTAGTGTCCATAGCACTCTATCTTTCATTCTTTGTTAGTTTTTTAAATTTGTAGAAGAAAAAAATAAAAAACCTTCACTACACTGTCAATAAAGAAATTAATGTCCCAGCTCTCTAAAGGCCTAGCTGCTGCGGTAAACTATGGAAGGCGCAAGCTCATGCTACTCATATTCCTCACTGGGATGGGGTATTTTAATTGCCCTTGCAAAGGAACAAGGTTCATGTACAAGATACCACGGCTTATTGGACCATGCGACGGACGTGAAGACCCCCATATATTATCAATCCCCCAGTCTCTCAAGAAACCGTTCTGGGGAAGTTAAAGCAAATCCCTCGCGGGGTTTGTTGACGAGGGACATTCAAAAATGTTACATCGGGAATCGAACCCGTTACCTCGCGCCTGACGCTCAACCGACTGGACTATGCCACCGCGCTCCAATACTACCGGGCCATTAAGCAATCGGGACTACCGCTCCTACCATCCCATTCACCACTCCAGGTGATCAGAAAAGCATTGACGTATGGATTGATGTTTGCAATCTACCACATATCGTGCCCATACAATGCTGTGTTCATACCAATAGAAAATAGTATAAGCAATATCGAACGGTTCACAAAAATGAATTGATGCACAAACAGGACATGCATTCTAAGCAATTTTCAATTTGCTCCCATTTGGCCGTTTCTAGCGGAAAGGCCTTTTATCATAGACCTGGGAATGCAATGCTTTTCGGGCCGACTGTATTTCTCATGTTGTGATCGACACACTTGAATGATTCTATATCAAAACTTATAAACATACTTCAATCATCTATGACAGTAGACATCCAGTTCGCCCTTCCAAAACCCATATTTCTAAGGTGCCCCATATGGAACTTTCTTTTGGGAACTTTGATTGTACGTGTACGGTGTTAGGTCCCGATATTTTCTTTGGTATTTTTTTATATTTTCTCTGATATTTCAACATCTTTTAGAAATCCTTACCTCCTGATAGGCCGATAATGCTTCACGCTGTTCATCTTTCCCGACCACCTCACCCCCTCACATCCTACCTCACCGCGACAACACAATCATTACTTTTGTAATAGGGAACATGAAATAGAAACGGGTTTCTAATGTGAAAGACATCGCTTCCTACCAGATTCGAACCCACGGACCCTCGCATTAGGCATCAAACGCCAGCACTAAGGGGCGGCACACCTTAGCCACAGCTGTGAATAGCTCGAAGTAGTTCCCCCAAAGGACTAAAAAAAATAATAATAATTTTAATAAATGGGCCACCGTATACATGTAGCTCAAAGTATATGTACATGTAGTTTCCACAAAAGACGAAAAGGAAACAAAAAAAATAAAGATAAATATATAACTCAAGTATGAATGTCCCTTACGGGCCACCGTACGCCGCCAACTCTCAATAACGGATGATCGGATTGAATTGATAGGCTAATGCTTCATGTCCCATGCTATATTCGAAGATATTCTGCAGTATGGCCGATAGTCACTTGCTTAGCAACCACCAGTGAGTAAACAGGTCGGATATTGTAACATTGTGAAACAGGAGTTGGATACCTTTGGTAAGTACTGTAGTCATTTTACTTCTTCCAAGTTGTTTTTTAACCCATCCTCCGAATCTGACAATTTATTCATACACTGGGATGATCAAGACATGTTGAGTGCATTCGTAGAACAGTATTTCTCAACATGCTTTTGCACCGTCATTGGTGATGACACTAAAGCATGGCGCACACGGGCGAGTTTTTAGTCGCTCGTGTGCTTAACTGATCAATCAATGCCCAACATCACATCTATTATGTATGGCCTACGTCCATCAACTTAATGCAATGTTCATGCCACAGTGGTTCAGTCGTGTACATCAGTACATGCTTGGGCCCTGACAGTCCCAGAATGTCCCAGATTCAAGCAAGTTCCTCCGCAATAGCAATCGCCAAGTCTCATGCACCCAGTCAGAAAATTATTGAGAGCCTCCACGGTAGGCCTACATTGCTGTTGCGTGAACAGACAATACAAGTGGACATGTTCGAAAACTGATTGGAACATAAAATCACAAATTTAGGCAATTTTGAAGAAAAAAAAATTTGCGGTTCTGTCTTTTCGAAATTGGGGTAGAGTTCTGCGTACCGATTTCGGCGGTTCGGCGAGTTCGGCGGTTCGGCCTTTTCGAACTGCCGGTCAGAGAGGTGCCAGTTTGAGGATGGAACCTATGTTTTAGCACCAGCTGCGGTTCGACCAGGGAGTTGAGATGGCCAAACGGCGAACTGGGAATTGCATGAATTGGGTCCACCCTGGCCGACAACACTTGAAACCAACACCACTTGCACCGCCATGTGAAAATATCTCTTCTGATTTAGTTGGCACCATTAAAATCAGCTATTGATTTCCCACTGTGGTCTTTGGTATAACAGTATCGATCATTTTGAAGCTTGAAAGTTGCGTGGGATGATTTTTCAGCAATGGCTGATATTCATAAGCTAGCAAATGCTTTTACTTCAAGTTTTGTAGTACATTTATATTGGACATTGCTGTGAAAATCTTAAGTAAAAGCACTTGCTTACTTAAGTAAAAGCACTTGCTAACTGAATTTACCAGCCAATATCATGGCCTGTACATTGCAGAAAGCTAAGATGGACCAGCCGCAACAAGCAGTGGAAGACCACGACCCCTTCATCTGTGACTGTCCATGCCATGAAGATTTTAAACATGGCCTTCAGAAGGAGATGGCAGAGAAAGAGAAGCAAATGAGAGATGAAGCTGACAGAAAGCGGAGGATGGAATTGATGAGGATACGGGTAAGGGATGGGCACAGGGCCTAATCCAGCACCTCCGAAAAGCGGGCAGGAACCCTCAGGATGCAAAAACCTGCTAGGGTCAATAAGCTCTCCATGTTTAGAAAAAAGTATGAAAGTAGCTGCTTAGCAGTTAACACAAAAGAATACACAGTTGAAAAGAAAACGCTTTCATTCAAGTAGAAGCAGCAGACGCCAGGCACGGACTTCATTCGCAAAGCCTCAGCAGGATTTGCGGGTCCGTCAGTTGACTTGTTCCCGATCCTTTCATTCATCACAGGGCCTGGAATAGGCACCTTGCCAACCGACGGACACCCTATGGAGGGACCGTGAAGGTCGTCAGGTCATTATTTTGGCTCCTTCTTACAGCAACAACTCTTTGAGTCAAAGACTCCACCGAAGGGCCTGCTTTTGGTGAGGACCCCAGCTGACATGTTGCAGCGGTTCCTCAACTCCATCTGCTCTCGGAAATCAGTCCTTAAGGTCTATGGTGGAAAGACGTATTGTTATGCCAAAGATGTAAGTGTCCTCCTTTTGTCTTAAACCAACCAAAGCTACCAAAACCAGACATCTTACAGAAATCCTATCACATAGCAATATCTTTCTAGGGAATATCCGTTCGACAGGGTCGTGTCAGCCGCCTTTCAAGCTTTAAATTTCCATCTTCGACAAAATTCGTCCTTGTAATGGAAGGACGAACCTAGTAGCCTGGACGAATCTCCAGTTTAGGTGCCACCTTCAGCAGCAGCCATGGCTTTCGGCGGCTGTCTCTATAGGCCTACTCTTGTAGGCCTACATGTACTTTTCCTGTGAGTCGTCAGTAGCATCCATGGCTTTGGGTAGGGGTGTCTTCAGTCAAGTACATGTACTTTAATCCCGGCGAACCTTCAGCAGCAGCCATGGCTTTGGGCGGGTTGTCTCTATAGGCCTACTCTTGTACTTTTAATTCCGGTGAGTCGTCAGTAGCAGCATCCATGGCTTTGGGTGGGGTGTCGTCAGTCAAGTACTTTAATCCCTGATGAACCTTCAGCAGCAGCCATGGCTTTGGGCGGGTTGTCTCTATAGGCCTACTCTTGTACTTTAATTCCGACGAGTCGTCAGTAGCATCAGGGCTTTGGGTGGGGTGTCGTCGATCAAGTACTTTAATCCCGGCGAACCTTCAGCAGCAGCCATGGCTTTGGGCGGTTTGTCTCTATAGGCCTACTCTTGTACTTTAATTCCGGTGAGTCGTCAGTACCATCCATGGCTTTGGGTGGGGTGTCGTCAGTCAAGTACTTTAATCCCGATAACCTTCAGCAGCAGCCATGGCTTTGGGCGGGTTGTCTCTGTATAGGCCTACTCTTGTACTTTAATTCCGACGAGTCGTCAGTAGCATCCATGGCTTTAGGTGGGGGTGTCGTCAATCAAGTACTTTAATCCCCGGTGAACCTTCAGCAGCAGCCATGGCTCGGTATCGTTTCAGTTCAAATGTCTCAGCGGCAATGGGTGGGATGGAGACTATTCTCTCGGAATGATCACCTTCGACAATTTCAAGAAAGCGAGCGAGTGGTTCCGGTCCGACACGGTCTGCAATCAACATGATTGGCTCGGTGGAACTGATATCCTGACTCTGCCAATGAGACATAGCTTGAAAAAGAAGGGTAGGTGCCAGGCCACAGGCTTTCACAGGGCCTTCTTTCTCGACTTTGAGAAGTCGTTAACTTTAATCTTAAGGCCGACCAGAACAAAAATAATGGCTGATATTCATAAAAGTTAAGCATGTGCTTTTACTTAGATTTTTAAGCAATAACTAGGCCCGATATTCATAAAACCTGAGCTAATGCTTATACTTATCACCTTCTGCTATTAGGTAAAGCATCTGCTTTTTGAGCATTTAGTCAATGCTATACTGGAAAGCATTTGCTAAAGTTCATATTCATAAAGTGTCGTAAAAAGCATCTGCTTACAAGCATACACTTAGAATTTTCAAGGTTGCTCCAGACCAAGCTTATAGTTGCAAGGAGCAGAACTCTTTGCCCTGGCAGCGTTTATTCAGCTTGTTGAAAGGAAGAGAAAGATTTATANCATGGCATGGCATGGCATGGCATGGCATGACATGACATGACATGAGATGACATGGCATGGCATGCCATACCATGACATGACATGCATGACTTCACGACATAATGACATGACATGACATGACATAACGACACATAATAATGATCTTTTAAAAAAAATTTTGGCAAAATTTGCCGGGGGGGGGGCATTTGCCCCCTGTCCCTATGCTAGCTAAGGGCCTGAGACAGCCCGTATTCTCAATAACAAAAGGATATCTCTTACCAAATAACTTGTTACACGCCTACCATCACTTATAACCAAACTTATGCAACACTTTAAAACCTGATTGTCCTGAAGGAGTCAAGCATTTGCTTGCGACTTGCAA
Organism: Notospermus geniculatus; assembly: GCA_002633025.1. Lineage (NCBI taxonomy): Eukaryota > Metazoa > Nemertea > Pilidiophora > Heteronemertea > Lineidae > Notospermus > Notospermus geniculatus. The sequence goes on along the minus strand of NMRB01001988.1, from coordinate 79,504 downwards.
GTCAAGCACCTCAAGCAAATGCTATTTTTTATGAATATGATACTAAGTATAAGCACATGCTTCTGCTTAATTCTTGGTGAGATAGCAGATGCTAGCAAGCGGATGCTTCTAAGCACTTGCTAGTTTTTATGAATATCAGCCATTGTCTGGAACATCCACCTTGTATAGTCTGTTTCCTCGTCATATGTCACAAAGAAATGGAATACTTCAGCCCTCAACTTGCAGTAACATACTTAAGATACATGTAGGTCATCCTTTCATGGACAAGGATGACAAAGAAGCAGATCTGTTGACATCACTTCCCTAATTCCCTGCAACTCGGATCAGTGTGCGCCCGTATCAACTAGAGGGTAACTGACTCGCTGTTTGAAATGGCAGTCTGTAAAAGTCTCTTAGACCAACCACTTGTTCAAATTTCAGGTTATAACTTCTGTTCCATTGGTCATCCTTTCATGAACAAGGATGACAAAGAAGCATATCTGTTGACATCACTTCCCTAATTTCCTACAACTCGCATCAGTGTGCGCCCGTATCAGCTGGAGGGTAACTGACTCGCTGTTTCAAAGGGCAGTCCGTAAAAGGCTCTTAGACCAACCACCTGTTCAAATTTCAGGTTATAACTTCTGTTCCATTGGTCATCCTTTCATGAACAAGGATGACAAAGAAGCATATCTGTTGACATCACTTCCCTAATTTCCTACAACTCGCATCAGTGTGCGCCCGTATCAGCTGGAGGGTAACTGACTCGCTGTTTCAAAGGGCAGTCCGTAAAAGGCTCTTAGACCAACCACCTGTTCAAATTTCAGGTTATAACTTCTGTTCCATTGGTCATCCTTTCATGAACAAGGATGACAAAGAAGCATATCTGTTGACATCACTTCCCTAATTTCCTACAACTCGCATCAGTGTGCGCCCGTATCAGCTGGAGGGTAACTGACTCGCTGTTTCAAAGGGCAGTCCGTAAAAGGCTCTTAGACCAACCACCTGTTCAAATTTCAGGTTATAACTTCTGTTCCATTGGTCATCCTTTCATGAACAAGGATGACAAAGAAGCATATCTGTTGACATCACTTCCCTAATTCCCTACAGCTCGGATCAGTGTGCGTCCGTATCAACTAGAGGGTAACTGACTCGCTGTTTGGTTCGGCAGTCCGTAAAAGGCTATGAGACCACCTGTTCAAATTTCAGGTTATAACTTCTGTTCCATTGGTACATTCTTCATCAACGACCCCGAGATTTTCTACGAGGATTTCATCAACACCGTATTGCCAGAATACAAGAAGGCCGGGGCGATTGTGGTTGCTGCGAGTCCCGCCATTGAGAAGTTCCGAGGCATCTGGGACACAGGCTACGTCCTCATCTGTCAATGGAAGAGCGAGGATGACTTTTTCAAGTACTTCAATTCTGGTGAGTCGTCAGCAGCATCCATGGCTTTGGCCGGGGCATACCTTTAAAAGTCAAGTACTTTTAATTCCGGTGACTCTTCAGCAGCATCATGGCTTTGGGCAGGGCATCACATATTTCGATTTGGGCGAGTAGGGTTTGGCCGGGCGGGAAGTCTCTCAAGTCACTTTAGTACCGATGAGCCTTCAGCAGCACCCGCTGCTTCGGTGGGACGTCTCACTGGTCAGGTACATGTACTAAAATGCGGGTGAGTCTGCTCTTTAGCAGCACCCACGGCTTTCGCTGGGATCAAGTCCTTGAGCCTTCTGCACCACCAATGGCTTTGGATGGGGTGTTTATCATCAAGCAAAAAGGTTTGAAATCCACCATTTCTTCCTCTCTCATTGAAGGTGCCACAACCAAGACTGACAGCTGGTGTATGGAAAGTAGCTGTGGATGTATGACCTTGGCCGACCTCGAGACGAACATCCCGGCTTCGGCAAGCTACAAGAGGCCGCCTGTCTGCCAACACCCACACTAAATGACATTTTTGTACCAAGGCTTGCAGCGTCGCGGATTCGCTTACCTCAGGTTCTTTCGATATTGTTGTTGATTTTTCATTATACAATTTAGAGAAAAATAAAGAGCTATTTCAAATCATTTACGGATGCTAAACGTAGATGTACGATGTTCTAAAGCGCCTGAAAAAAACCTGACAGATTTTTAAAAAGACTTTGAATGAAGAATGTATAAAATACGGAGCTCACTACATGTACAGTGTGGGCAGAGATTGACGAGCCACCTACCGGCAAGAAATCATCAGTCAGATTACCTGTCAAGTACCAACGATTTCGTCTGCATTTTTATCCGAAACAAGCATCATTTTCCAAGGCTCTGTGTTTAGGATTTTTCGCAGCAGTTATTCATGCAGCCGGAGAACCCATAAATAAGCCATTTGTGAAATTTGTACATGCAAATTTCACAAAGCAGAAATTGTCAATGACAAAAAAATAACCAATTGCAAAGAATTTCAAAATTGTGTTGGGCCTACTAACAGCCAAGATCATCCTTCACAGGAAACGGACGGCACATACATGTGCATGTACTTTCCATAGAATGGACTACTAACTGTATATAAAGCTACTTCTATGTACATTTTATCTTTTAGTGTCACGCTGAAAACAAAATATACGTTACTGTCTTGGAGACACGTTCTTTGTTTGTTTGTTGGTGTTATTTCTGTGCCCAATTTTCATTTGCAAGAGGGTAGTTCATCAGAACCGGATAAAGATGAATCAGGTTTGGTTTATACGTGTACGCCATCAATTCTGCCCTCGTTCTATCAATGTATCAAGGTACATGTAGGCACTCGAAAGAGCGAAAAGAGCTTTCTACGTTGTTCAGGTGATTGGAAGGATGGCACCACGCTTTACGTCCAGCAGAACAGGCGTACTGCCGGCACCTTCATTTGAGCACGTGCGGGCTGATAAATTACACACGCAAGGAATTCACTCAAAATGAAAAGATACCAAATTAATACATTTTATTTCCGAAAATTTACATTGCTTTTCTTTAAAACTGAGTGCTAACCCTGCTGATCCATATCACATTATCAAGTGGTCAAAAGTCATGATTTAAAGGAGCCCGGTATTGCCACTTTTTCTCGACAGCCGGCGCCACCGCGCCCCTCTCCAACGCAAGGGACTATTAAACTACATGCAAGTTGTCGGCGAATGGACCCGATTTACTACGTACATTTTGTAATGAATTTTTGTAGTTCGGGTTACTGCCGCCAGGTGGCTCCCTCTACGTCGGCAGTCAAGTTACCCGTAAGAGATCGCACACCGTGCTCCTTTATCGTGCTGCCTGAATACCTTAATTGAGTATTCTAAAATCCACCTTAAAAATGTAAATACATCTGCAATTTCGTACAAGTCTTGACGCATTCAGTCGAAGACGAGAAAAGGAATAAGAAAATCCTAAACACACTTCGTTCATGAGGGTCTTCTGTCTCTCCCCCTGCATTCTAATATGTCTAATAAGAATCACATGCGATGTGTGTAGGCCATTATAACTTTTTTCACTTCGAAAACGTCAAGGGTGAATTTTCTGTGACAAATACTGTTCTTTGCTGAGATATATTTTTGTGATTTTTCAAAGGATCGAATGATTTGTTAGCGCCAAGAGGTCATGAGGTGTGGAAAAGGGTGCTATTCACTACGTCTAATCCCTGATTTTTATACAGTACTTTTGACACACACTACGGAAGGTAAAAAGTGGTCCTTAATTTTAACGGAAAGAACTTCATGTTCGCTGCTCATGTTAACCTCATTAGGGATCATTCAAGTATTACATATACGCAGCTGGGGGAGGGGGGGGGGTGTCAGCTATGCGTATGGAGAGCGTACAGGGGGAGGGGGGTCACTTGCTGTGTGTATGCAATTTTGCATACGCACCTTTTATAAATTGATGGGAGTCAAAATGTCATCTTGATCAACACTACAAAGTGAATTCTCAAAAAAACGTGATTTTTACGAAAATTGTAGCAAATGGCATTTTTAGGAGCCAATTTTTACGGGAAAAAATGAAGCAAATTGCTGCCAACGCTAATGGTAGCTGGAGCCCTGTATATGCATTGTCATTTCACACTTTTTGCGTATACGGTATAGGGGGAGGGGGGTCTTCATAGATGTGTATGCCGTGTGTACAGGGGGAGGTGGTCTTCATAGATGTGTATGCCGTGTGTAGGCCTACAGGGGGGGAGGGGGGTCAAAAATTTCCAAAATATTGCGCATGTCATACTTGAATGACCCCTTAAAGGCTCACCTCTTGGAATAAATACCACCTTGACCAATTTTCTCAACGCCAGTTGCTTTTTCCCTGACAAGTAAACTGGCCAGTTATGGAATTTCTTCTGAGAGGTGGGTTAATAATAAGGAAAATACATCAAATCGGTCACGTTCTTTGTCAACTAGACAACAAGAAGTTTACGTCATATCGCAAGGTTCACTCTTCGAAAATAAGGTTCACTCTTTTCAATAAAATTGAACCATGACGTGTGATGATAGAGGCACTAAGAGAAAAATTCATAATTTGTCTAAAATTAAATGAAAATTGTCATCATCAGTCGGTAGAAGAGGGACCCTTCCTTGAAAGTTTTAACTACCAATGTCAAAAGATGTCAGCTCCCGAGATGTATATTTTTCTTGGGCCAAAGAATCGCAGGTACATTTAACTGACCGAAGCGATAAAAATTTCCTTGCGCCATAAAAGGATGGCAAGGGTCTGTTGGTTCGAAATTCAACAATAGAAAGGTCGTTTGTAGCTCGGAGTGGCCGGCATGTTGGTGTTCGTTTCCAACAGAACACGACATCCGCAGGTCAGCCTTTCCAAGGTTTCCTTCATTTTATCCGCTCCCTCTGCAAGGAGAAATTGAGGGGTAAGTTAACAAGCTCCAGGGGCCGTATGCACCAAATGAAGATTATTTTGAACTCAGGCTGATCCACAACTTCGCTTGGTGCATACGGCCCCAGAAGTGAAAATCACTATTTTCAAAAAAAGGGCCACTGTGTTCCTTATTTTATTCGGAAGGGTATAGCTCCAGCGGTTTGGCAGTGTAAACGCCGGTATAGTCATAATCATTTAACGCGTCGTGGTCCATTCGGACCTAGTTGATGTACTATTGTACTTCATGCGCATGCATCGTTTTTTTTAGATATGAAATCAAATCATCGAGAAGCAAATGTACTCACATGGTCGACAATCCCAAGCGACTTCCCTCCGTACACATTCAGGATGGACTTAACACTGCTTATGGAGTTGATGTACCGCTGATACATCCCCTCATGGACACGTATCATCACCAACACCTGAGTGAATGGTTCGGAGGCTTTCTTGGCCCCACTTCGGCTGCTTGCCTGGCTCGCCCTGCGCTAGAATGGTAAAAAGACAAGTGTAAGGGATTACTTTCGGAGTGTGCCTCCTAAGCATGGAGCACAGTAAGCCGTGGTGCTATGTATCTTGTGCCTTAGCGAGGGCAAGGAACATGGGTAGCTTGCGATGGCCTCTTCCACACGTAACAGGCACAATAACGCTTTGGCTTCGGTCCTGATGGAAAATCCAATACAACACAATTTCCCTGGGCCCATATTCATAAAACTACTTACAATCATGTAAGTCTTAGTGTGACACTTATCCATTGTTCAACACAAAAGATAAGTGTCACACTTTGACTTAAGTATGTTTATAAATAGGGACCCTGGTTTCTTCACATTTGCGCCCATAGGACCCCTATTCGAAGTAGACGTGTACGTACGTGCTCGCAGACGACATGGCACGGACAAGTGCACGTGGATGGATCGTGTTGCATGGCGGTATTCTTATCAATCTGAAACCATAAAGAATGAAGGATGGATTGTCCCTCGGAAGTACATGTAACCCAAAATATCAATTTTTGATTAACGAAAGTAGGACTAAGCAATAATTTGCGGGATGATTCAGCCATGATTAATCCAGTCCCCAACATCAGGGGCGTAACGAGCGGGGGGGGNCCCCCCCCCCCGAGCAAAAAGGGACAAAACAACTTTTTCCACTAAAAGGTCATTTCCCCTCTTCAAGCCTAGTTATTGTGGTGTCAGATGCGGGGAAAATGCGTCTGAGAGGATCGAGATTTTCATTTTTGGGGGGAGGGAGGACCCCTTCCCAGTGCACGCACCGAAGGGTCAACTTTGCCCCCCCCCCAGGCCATAAAAGCTAGCTACGCCCAAAACATGATAACAACACCTAGGCCTATATCCATCACCTCTCTTCCCGCTTGTACGAAGAAAGACCTTCTTGTTTTGTGGTTGGCCGTACTGTGTTCATTTGAATAGACTCATGTTTCGCATGACTGGCACAAATTGAAAGTTTTGGTGAAGACATCTTCGCGATGAGTATAAATCGAATTAAGTGTAAGGAATTTTGATTACATTCGCTAACAGGTCGACATATTCGTGACCTATTTTGCATTTATTTGTTCGCTTGGCGCATTTGATGTTGTGCATACAGGCTAATGTCTCTGTGGCACGTAGACCTCCACCTCCCACCCACCCCGGATTTTAGAGCAACAAATTTTGTGACTTCACTTCCCAACGAAAAGCAGAAAAATTGCGCGTGACAGAACATACCGTCTGGCGTTTTGATAATTCAAAGCAGAATACATCTAGGAAGGAAGGACGGCAAGCCGTTGAGGAACTAGAACACTCGGCCTGTTGGCAACTAGGCCTAGTCATTTGTACTAACGCCCAAGTCGGATGCTTCGGAATAACCACTACCACATGTCGTTTTCACCACGGGGGCAGGTAGCGGAAGCCATGGGCTATGCTACAGTTTCATAGGCTAAGCAAAATATTCGTCCACAAAGGGGAATCGAACCCGCGACAGCTTGAGAACCATTTGTGTACAGGGCATGCAGGGTATGATCATATACATTAATGCACAATGCACACCTTGGCGACATCGATGAAGGACTAGGCCCAAGCTCACGCATGCGTTAGGACCAATGTCCCTTCCTACCCCAAGACACAACTATTTCCTAACAAAAATCACCTTCGAAATCACCAAAATAAAGCATGGAGGGCAAAATTAGAATGAATATTTAAAATCTCACCTGCTTGTTGACTGGAGACGTTTACCGTACAGATCTGGTGCACATCCACCGTATGTTTATGCCGTTGCCTGGCAGAGAAGCCATTGAAAATCCCTCTATTCACGGCGAAATATCGAGCGATATAAAAGCATCGAGGGAGTTCAATAATCATTTGACATCCATCGCGATTGAATCGGGATTCTGTTTGCTGTCCATAGGTGTCTCTCACCTCTTCGCTGTCACGTTTCCTTTGTCGGATGTTCAGGGAGTTTCTGACAGCGAACATGTGTGCGTATGTGCGCGTGTGCGGGTTCTCATCGCCACCACTTCAGGTATAACCTCGCACACTAGTTCGTACGTGCGTGTGTCTGCGAAGAAGACGATTGTCGTCGAAGATAATACGCGTTGGTCGCAAGATTTGGTACTTGGCACGCGGGCGGACGTCAGAAATCTGGGAAGAAGAACCGCCATCATTTCGTGCGCAGATGGCCGACAAAAAAAACATGGCCTTTCCCAAGCTTGGCTGCCATGTTACGTCAGGGTGCCGTAGGTTCGACAAGAAACCCATACAAAAACCTGAATGCGCAGGGGCGGATCCACGATTTTGGAAAAGAGGGGGGTGCACTGTGCAAGAAACATTGGGCCGTATTAAGTTCTAGAAACTTCCTTAACTCTAAGGTTTACCTTTAGCGATTATTTGCAGGGCAGATACAATAGCTTTAAGTGGACCTTAGAGTTAAGGAGGCTTCTGGAATATTGCGGTGAATTTCAACGATGTGCTCAGTGCAATATATCAGAATTTCACGGTCGAGTTTACAGATTTGTTGGCCAAAAGGGCGGAGGACGTGCGCCCGGTGCGCTCCCCACCCCCTTGGATCCGCGCCTGATGTAGGTCTGAACCAGGAATTCTTGAAATCTATTGCTTTCCTTTCTTGCTGTGAAAATTCAAATACTGGTGACATGTAACATCACTTTCAAACACGCAAATAATTTCGAAGAATTACCGTTTCAAGTCAGACGGAGACCCGCCAAAAACCATCACTAGAGGCCAGCGCCCCCGTTTGGCTGACCTGCTCAACTCAACACAATATCATTCTTCCACTTCACCAACAAAAAGCAGACCGATCGTCCACAGATCAGAGCATTCCCATTGAATCAACAGCCCTCTTTTCATAAATATCATTATTGTTATGGTTGGGCAACTCGGCGAATTTATAATATTTCTTTTCAGAACTTTCTCTATAGAAATTCTGTGAATCGCGGGCGTTATATCCGCGAATCTACCGGTATTTACACGTGGTGCGGCTGTGCCGCTGACATTTGGAAGGCAGGAAGCATCATTGATGTTCACGGGAAACTTCCGCACTTACATGTACGTTGGACAGTACGGGAGAAGATAACACTGCGTGTCCCTTTCATCTAGGCCTGACCAAAAGTTTATAAGGCGAGCTACCCATCACAAACTGAAGGGCTTACGTCAGACAACGCTACATGTAGTTGCTTTTTGTTTCACGTGAATGCGGCAATGAACGGACAACGTTAGCGGAATACCACATCTTGGAACCACTTCTTGGACCAAATTCGTACTTTAGGAATCTGAACTAAGAGAAAGCTCGACACCTCTAATTCAAACAGAAAACCACACAGGGTGAGTACTAACATTCTCTACTAATTTCAGGGGCCTGTTGTTTCATAAAGTGACTTTAGGCTAATGGTAGCATTAACTTCAATGCATTTTCCATTTGGTTGAAGGTATCATTAGCTTATAGCAAAAATAGATAAGCGAGCGAACTTTATGAAACAGGCCCCAGATCGCCAGCCGCCCGATCGAATTTTGCTTCGTCGTTAACGCTTTAACAGTAACATCTATTTCATGATCTGGTGACAAGGATAATATACATGTATTCATTCCAATTGATTTTGCAAGCTTTTGCAGTTAACAATACACATTTCATGATACTCATGTAGACCTTTTTCATTTCACGAGCGATGGGATAGTCAGAAGCACATCATGTCTTAATCTTTGTTGTTAAGGCCAAGACGTAGGTTTCATTCACTAAAATATAGGTTTCATTCACTAAAATACATCAATGTCTTCGTCATTAACAGTTAATTACACATTGTATTCATATCATCACAGCTACATATAAGATATAAAGTATATGCCATCAGAGTTATTCCTATGCTTGTAGCCAATATAATATACACCAAAATCGCAGTTGTAAGTTACACAGACATGCCTGTGCCACTGATATCTAGCTCATCCAACATTATCGTATCAAAAGCATCGGTTTCGGGACTTGGACTCGAAGATACCAACAGCCTGCTGTGTGGTCAGCAATGCCGACCATCACCAACCTTCGGCCACGCCATACCTCAGTGACTTTACAACAGCGATTTTGGTGTATTTCATTTCAGCAGTGGTGGGATTGGGAAATTTTGCCAGTATCCACATCAGTTTCCTTCGACGTTGTTTAGTTACATGCAGTTAGTCCAATACCAGTACGTGTACTTGTGTTTCATATCACATATGATGCGACAGGGATTTTTAAAGTATTGACATCAATTTTCTTTCGATGCACATAAATATTAATTACGTTGTAATCACCACAGTTAGGCCTGCATGCACTTTAGTGTGTTTCATTTCACACGAGTGATTTGGCTAAGGTTTCTGTCTTTTTCGCTGTTACCAATTACATTTATTGAACTATTTATTTATTTCGGAAATGTCATCAGACTCATTATGGCCACCTATGAGAAATCGTGATCGGTGAACTACTTAATAGGCTAGACTCTATTGAATTATTCTCCAATATCGCATTCGACAGCACAAGAAACGTACGGATGTAAGCCCAAACTTTTGGTCTTACTGTACTTTAAGTACATGTACATTACATGTATTCAATACACATTACTGCAAACCAAAGTCAGGAATTTGATTTTCTATTGGGAGAAGGCGCTTCGTGACCATCCCTCGACGGTATCACGTTATGTTAAAAGCGTACAAATACAAGATAAAAAAATGTGTATTTCTCATTGTCTACAAAACGACTCAATTTCAACTTTTTGTGTCCAACCAGAATGCAGACAAACAGTACTTGGTAATATTGAGTGTACGTACATAATGTGGACAATGCAAAAGTAATAGTAACGCATGGAAAAAATAATGTAAATAAAATTTTATCTTGTGTTTCCAAACAACATCACGACGCGAACCCTCGAATGTGAAGGAGTGGAAACAAGCGAGGACAGAATGGGATTGAAGATAGAAAAAAAGGACCAGACTGCGGAAAAACTGTTTGTCAACCGAGTTAACATACTAACGCACTCTTCACTTTGCATTTGCAGTGGGATATCAAGTGTTCAACCTTGTATTCGAGTGTGGGCACACTATGTGAAAAACTTCACGGTACAGTTGTAGAGTAATGTATAGTGCACTTAGAAATGGCGCCAACAACTCGGTTTAAACTTCTCCCAGGCTTAAAATGTCCTCCCAATCACTTACAACCGACCCCAGCATGCACATACATACATGTAGCCTGCTTTCTGCAATGCATTGATTCTGTGCTGCAACCTACTAGTATTCGAAGTGGACCAACGTTTTTACTTGCCTTATTCACAAACTTCGGTTGTAATGGAAACTTATGTCCATATTTGGGTAAGAGGCATTGTGCAAATTCTTTGTCAGGCTGATGGTGAACACTATTTTTACCAATAGTTAACAGTTAACAGTAGTTTATTACCACTCCGTATAACTTCCGTCTGCACAAATAAAGGCTCTCATCTTAAACCGTTGGTATGAAGGAACAAATAACGGATCCACACGCCTCTGGCTACTGGAATCTTATCTTTACAAAATGAGATTGTAGTTTAATCGGCCCATTAATCAAATATGAAAATATTGAGGATATTTCCGAGATATGTCGTAAACAGTTTTCATTGTGCAGGTGCACTCAACCGGAACAGAATGAAAGCATTCAGTTGTTACAATGTACTCTTGACCCGAGAATCCATCCTTTGTCATCCGAACGCCACGAATGGGATAAGTCACACGAAATGTCATATCTTTTCATTCAGGACCTGTAATTCAATATTTATCATTTGGTATACTACCCGGTACCTTTCGTCGAGAATGACTCAGGGATGATTTAAGCGAAAAGTGACAATCTATATATATGTCAGAATTTTAAGAAGTCAAGGTCACTGAGGGCAATTGAGGTCATTGGAGAGGTAAT
>NMRB01001988.1:3129-33326 GCA_002633025.1 Notospermus geniculatus | reverse complement strand
GGTGATTTCCTTGTTCCTGTCATATTGAAAAAACTACCTGCCTCAACGAAACAAACACTTGCCCGTGAGCATGGTTCAACAGAGTGGACACTGACTGATTTGCGCACAGAATTGTCCAAGGAAATTGATGCCCTTGAGGCAGGGGACTTGATAACGGCTGATTCCAATGACTCTGATTCTTTGGATGACAACATGGATCAACCCAGTACGGTAACCTTTCACACGGACGCGAAGGCAGTACGAAAGCCATATTGTGTGTTTTGCAAAGGGACGCATTATCCGGCTGAGTGCACCGAATTTTCTCAAACAGCAGATCGGATGGCTCAGGTCCGGAAACTTCAATTGTGCTTCAATTGTCTCGGTCGTCATAAGATCAAGGACTGCCGTTCAAAACACACATGTCGTAAGTGTCAGAAAAACATCACACAGCTCTTTGCCTGGGGCCGAAACCGACCACATCGAAGGGTGGTCATTCAAAGAAATCGTCGCAACAAGCGAACCAGAAACAAAAGGCTCAAGAAGACGCGTCTAACGAAAAGACCCAGACAGTCCTAACGGAGGATGTTACCGTCAGCCACGTTAATACTGGAGCAGTTTTACTCAAAACGGCCGTTGCAAGCGTTTCGTCTTCGTCTACTACCTGTACGGCAACTATCTTGCTTGACGAGGGGTCAACACGTTCGTTCATTACGTCTGACTTGGCTGATCGACTCAACGCTACACCCAGCGGCATGCACATTCTGACGCTTACTGCATTTGGTGGGAAACCTGCTCCACTTAGGGAATTCGACGAAGTGACTTTCTCTGTCCATACTATCACCGGCGAAAGAAAGGAGATGTCCGCATTGGTTGTACCTTGCATATCGCATATGAACAATCGAATCAGCTCATCGTTGCTTTCGCTCCCGCATCTGCAGGGACTGCGTTTCGCTCATCCCATTTCTAACTTGGATTCGTTTCACATTACGTTGCTGATCGGCGCAGATTTCTTTTGGGAATTCGTAGAGGATCAAATCATTCGGGGTCCAGGACCCACTGCTGTACGTTCTAAATTAGGCTACCTTCTTTCAGGTCCACTTCGAACACACGTCAGTGACTCTTTCGCTTCTGCGCATGTCATTTCAACGGACACTAGCCAAGACGTGAGCGATTATCAGCAGTACTGTGATCTTGAAACGTTGGGAATCAAGGACGATCCATATACCGATATGAACATCGACCACTACCAAGCTTACTGTGACACTCATTTGCAGTTTGACGGCATACGTTATGTCGCCAGACTACCGTGGAAGAGCTCTCACGATTCGCTACCTACCAATTATGACGTTTGCCTCAAACGCACAGGGAGCGTCATCGAGAGGCTTACCCCTGAACAACGCCAAGCCTTCGATAGCATATTTCAAGATTACGTCAAACGCGGGTTCATTGAGGAGGTCCAAGATGCCGATCACTCTACTGGACATTATCTCCCATACCATGCCGTGCTGCGAGATTCATCTACCACTCCGATTCGAATCGTGTTTGACTGTAGTTGTAAAGTGGGCGATTCGCCGTCCTTGAACGATTGTTTGGAGACCGGTCCACCCTTGCAAAATAATCTCGGAGCGATTCTCCTCCGGTTCCGGTTACACCAGTACGCTTTCACAGCAGACATCGAGAAGGCTTTTCTCAACGTAGGACTGGACAAGAAAGATCGACAATTTACGAAATTTCTATGGCTGAGGGACGCAAATGATCCGGACAGGGGTCTCCGTGTGTTCCAATTCAAAGTGGTACTTTTTGGTGCTGTTTCGTCACCCTTCATACTGAACGCTGCGGTCCGTTTTCACCTGGAGGATCATGATTCACCTACGGCATCAGACATACGTAATAACATCTACGTGGACAACGTAGCCAGTGGAACAGATAGTGAAGAACGCGCCATTGGTTACTACAATGACTCAAGAGAACTCTTGAAACAAGCAGGCTTCAATTTGCGTTCATGGGTAACGAATTGCCCGGCGGTCAGCGACAGTGCTAGGGGTGACAACGTCCTAAACTCAGATACCGTAACTAACGTACTAGGCATCCATTGGAACACTGCTGAAGACACGTTGCACTACCCAAGATGGAAACATGAACTTTCACAAGATGAAACTTTGGTAACCAAACGTGACGTCACCAGAGTCCTGAGTTCCATCTACGATCCGCTTGGCTATCTAGCACCTGTTCACGTCAAAGGAAAGATATTCCTACAGGACCTCTGGAAGGAAAAGCTGTCTTGGGATGAACCCCTTCCCAGTGACAAGGTGAAAACTTGGTTATCCCTCACGCAAGAGATAGCTACTGCTTATGAGCAGTGCGTCATCCCTCGGAGATACTTCAATCACGCTGTGAGCGGAAGTGAACCTTGTGAATTACATGTCTTTTCGGATGCCAGCAAAAAATCGTACGGCGCAGTGGCGTACTTAGTGCAAGGATCAGAGGTAACGATCGTGATGACCAAGTCACGTGTCGCTCCAATGAAAGAGCTCTCTATGCCCCGTCTTGAGCTGACTGCAGCTTTAGTTGGTTCACGCCTGCTTACCTACGTCTACAATAGTTTGAAACCATCTATTGACATCAAACGTGCAGTCCTGTGGTCCGACAGTCAAATTGTGATTGGTTGGATACATAGTGACAAATCTCTACCTACGTTTGTTGCAAATCGAGTGAAGGAGATCCGTTCGTACCCTATGATTGATCAGATCCGATATTGTCCGACGGAGGACAACCCGGCCGATTTTGTCACTCGTGGACTGAACGCTGAAAGCTTCAGAAATTGTGCCTTGTGGTGGAACGGTCCTCTCTGGCTTTGCACGGGAGAATGGCCGGAGAACGTTGACTATCTCAATTCTCGGAACATGGAACCCAAGGACACGGAGGATTCACAGGAACCTACTCAAGTAGACTCGGAACAGACATTCGTTTCTACAGTGGACGGAATTGAGAATTCAGTTGATATTTCGAACATCATAGACCTCAACAATTACAATTCGTACACTAAGTTGCTTCGTGTCAGTGCTTTGGTGTTGCGGTTTGTGTCAAATCTGCGCAAGAGTGATAGGCTGCTCCGCAAAGTTGGGCCTGTTGATTCGAGTGAAATTCAGTCAGCTGAGCTGCTTTGGATCAAAGCTGTTCAGAATAGTTGCTACAAAGCTGAAATTCAGTCAATTCGGGGGCAAGTTGTGAAAGGCCCTCTGGTGAAGCAAATGCGCTTATTCATTGGAGAGCATGGCTTGCTTCGTGTTGGAGGAAGACTCCACAATGCAGAAATTGCAGATGATGCCAAGTTCCCTATTCTGATCCCATCAAAGCATAGGTTAGCAAAATTGATCATTCTGAGGGCCCATGCCACAGTTTTGCATTCGGGAGTGCAGTCAACCACCATTGTTCATATCAGGCAGAAATATTGGATCACCAATATACGTCAACGTGTAAAATCCATTCTTCGTGATTGTGTTACATGTAAGAGAGTCATTGGTAAGCCTTTCAGATCACCTGTACCTGCTCCACTCCAAGCAAAACGCCTATTGCAGGCGCCACCATTCACAATGAGTGGTGTCGATTTCACTGGTGCTCTTCTCATAAAAGCAGATGGTGGTCCTTCCAAGGCTTACATATGTCTCTTCACATGTTCAGTGACCAGCATGGCTTTCTTCGTGTTGGAGGAATACTCCACAATGCAGAAATTGCAGATGATGCCAAGTTCCCTATTCTGATCCCATCAAAGCATAGGTTAGCAAAATTGATCATTCTGAGGGACATGCTACAGTTTTGCATGCGGGAGTGCAGTCAACCATTGTTCACATCAGGCAGAAATATTGGATGACCAATATACGTCAACGTGTAAAATCCATTCTTCGTGATTGTGTTACATGTAAGAGAGTCATTGGCAAGCCTTTCAGGTCACCTGTACCTGCTCCACTCCAAGCAAAACGCCTATTGCAGGCGCCACCCTTCACAGTGAGTGGTGTCGATTTCACTGGTGCTCTTCTCATCAAAGCAGATGGTGGTCCTTCCAAGGCTTACATATGTCTCTTCACATGTTCAGTGACCAGAGCAATTCATTTGGAAATTGTGTCTGATCTTTCTGAAGATTCATTTTTGCGTGCTTTCCGTTGCTTTGCGGCGCGAAGGTCTGTTCCAAAGGAAATTATAAGTGACAACGCATCAACATTTGAATCTGCTTCTGATACACTAAAAAGAGAGCTGCCTGGTATGGTGGTTTCTATGAACGTTTGATTGGTTTGACAAAATCTGTTCTGAAGAAAGTGTTAGGGCGTCGTCTGTTGACATTGGAAGACTTGCAAACCGTGATTGCCGAAATCGAGGCTGTACTGAATGATAGGCCCATTACTTTTCAGTCTACTGAGGTTGGTGACTTAGAACCTTTGACTCCGTCGCACTTCTTACATGGTCGTGTTCTGACTGCTGGATCTTTGCCATTAGTTGACCTTGATTTGGATGAGCTCTCTGACCCGTCATTCGGCTTCTCTCAAACTGAGATGCAGCGAAGAGTCTTGCGTCTTTCTAAACTTCAAGCAGATTTCTGGAAAAGGTGGTCTCATGAGTATTTGTCCGCTCTTCGTGAGAGAGACCGGGGGACGGGAAAGGGAGTGGTCCAAAACACGGTCAAAGTGGGGGATGTTGTGTTGATTCATGAGGATACCCAGCCTCGAGTTAAATGGAGAATGGGCAGAGTGACAGAGCTTAACTATGGAAATGATGGTCTTGTTAGGTCAGTGAATCTGAAGACCGCAAGAGCTCACACTAACCGTCCAATTGTGAAACTTTACCACTTGGAATCTTGCGAATGCGCGTGAGCTGGAAGTTGTTGTTAGTTGGTCATAGTAGTCAGTTGCTCCTAGTCTATTCCACATGTAGTTTATCGTATTGTGAGATTTCGCGTTCAACTTAGTTTTACACTTGAATTTTGACTCTGTTGAGATTTTACTGTTCAAGATTTTAGCTTGTTTTGTGTTCTGTTCAATAGGTATTGTACATGGTTATAGTTACTCATTACTCTTGCCATTTCATTCAATTCTCTAAGTCATTTTACGTGGGTTCATTAGTTGATCTAGTCACACTGAAGAAAAAAAAAATGTTAATTTGTTTGATGTTTGAATTCAGATTTAAATTGGTGTTTCAAGTTTGAACCCTCGGCGTTAGTATCTTTTGCGGCCGGGAGAATGTCGCGGCCATAGGCCTGGTCAGTCCAGTTAACCAAGTCAATACTCCTTTATTGTTCAGTTTTATGATGTCTTGTCACCTTTCATAGTGTTATGTGTTATGTGCTATGTGTTACGTGTGCTTGTTCCTATTTATTTGGTGTGTGTTCGAAATAAAGGGCTTTTGCCAGTCAGAATTCAAGGGAACACGTTGTGTTCATTTTTAGCCGTTGGGCCACGCTGGAGATCTGGCTGACCTTCCCCGAAGCGATCTCAAGGCGCTCCTCTGCAATTCCTACGAACCTCCCCAACACGAATTTTAACCACAAATGCACTGAAATGACTTGAGATGACTTGAGTATAAAATGTTACACACAAAAATGTCCTTAGAAAGTTTTTTTCGAGGGATCTGTTGTATTTATTGAGGAAAATCCACAGCTCTACTTGGCGCACTGTGTAAACTTGGAGTGAAGCGGGATGCGCCGTGTGTAACGCACTTGCCTGCATTTTGGTTCCAGAAGCCACCGCTAGGGCTTAGCCGTCTCCAGAGATTAGTGTAGCGACCATCAACCTCGGCCGAGCGTAACTAATCTCTGGGTACGAGATTGCAATACATGTTCTGGGTTTGTTGAAACTGGATATTCGGCGTGCCATAGAATGAACGTAAGAGTCAGCTACAACTCCAATAGAGCACCGAGTCAAAATGAAATCACATTCGATTTTCAATATCAATTTTTTGACAAGAAGTTTTGAAGAGATGGCAAATAATAGTGATATTCTCCGATATCGCCACCTAGCGTCAAGTTTGATCGGCGTATAACGGTAGCATATACTCTACTTTCATCGATTTAAGACCGGTTCATTATAAGTGCCTGTGACCGCCCCCGTGCAGCACAGCGTGAATAGGCCCACGGCCCCTTGATTTCAAGGTCTGCATCACACATTGGCAGGGCTTGGAATTCTTTAAGGAAATGCACCAAAATTCTGAAGTGACAGTCCAGGTCACAGAGTTCAGTGAATGATTCTGCAGCCTTTTCAAGATCTGCATCACACATTGGCAGGGCTTGGAATTCTTTAAGGAAATGCACCAAAATTCTGAAGTGACACCTTTTAATGCAAGTGACGGAACATTGACATCATGTTCACGCTTGTTGAATTCCGCAACTTCTTTTGCAGCCTCCATGATTTCATTGAAACGACCAGGGGTGAAGTAATCACGGAGTCCTGCATTCACAGATTCACCGTTTCTTCGAAGGCACTGCAACAGTCGTCCCAGCTCCCGTAGTATGTTGCGAATCGTTGAAAACGCATGCCCGGCGGTAACCCAACGGAACCCCATGCACAGAATTCTCCCACGGGGCAAGTCCCACACGCCCGACACTGAGAATCAGTGATGACATTAAATACTTTATCAGCTCTGCGATATTACAATTTTCAGAAAGAGAGTGCATAGTCAGGCCATTACTATTGAATCTTGATGTCAATATGAATGATGCTGTACAGAGAAACGTACTTTAACTGCTGTTTGGTGTTTGGAACACCAATGTGGATAACCTGGCGCACATGAGGCGCGTCAATGCCCATTCCATAATGCTTCTGTTGCAAGCAGCACACGTATTCGGCTGTTAGTCCAGTAGCTGAGGGGGTTTTCGTAGAAAAATTTTGTCCCCTAAGTTACTCTTTATATTATTGAAGTCCACCACCTAGGGTGTCAGAAAATTTTGGTTAGCCTTTTGGGGACCCGGCAATAAGTGAGAAAATCATGATCATTTGTTGGGAGTTGGCGGCAAAACTGAGGCTCCGATTTTGGAGTAGGGGAAATGCAAATAGGGATATCTTGGTAGCCTGTAGGGGTAGAATGATGATTGACCCCTCAAAATATTTGTATTTACGAGCTCTTTCATTTCAGATGCCAATATTTNACGCATGCCCGGCGGTAACCCAACGGGACCCCGCCGACAAAATTCTCCCACGTGGCAAGTCCCACACGCCCGACACTGAGAATCAGTGATGACATTAAATATTTTATCAGCTCTGTGATATTACAAGTTTCAGAAAGAGAGTGCATAGTCAGGCCATTACTACTGAATGGTGATGTCAATATGAATGATTCTGTACAGAGGAACTTACTTTCAATGCTGTTTGGAACACCAATATGGATAACGTGGCGCACATCAGGAGCATCAGTACCCATTCCATATGCCTCTGTTGCAAGCAGCACACGTATTCGGCTGTCTGCTTTACCAAGTTCTTTTGCTATATCCATCTTTCCTGAAGAAAAAAATTGAATACAGTCGTGATATTGGTGCCTTTTAAGTTTGGGTAGTGAGGTTCAAGTGAGACGGCAGTCAGTAAGCGTCATGGTTCCCGTCATGGTTCAGAGTTTTGGTTTGAGGTGCATGCAACTGTGCGACAGGACCTCTTTCAACACCAAGTGTTCTTGTAGAAAGATCATGGCCATAGCCACACCACTGCAATGGGAGATAGATAATGGCTTTGGGGAAATTCACTCCTTTCTCTGCTAGTTTTTGCAGAACTGGTTCAAGAACAAGGTTCATAAGATGAAGAAACAGTATTTTCACCACCTGAATTGACAGAGCGCCTTAATACTGTCAGGGAAACATTGCTACTGAAAAGAAAAAAAGAATGCAGTCCAAATGAATGTGGAAATGAGCACTGCATGCTGCAAACATCATTTTTTTTGCATTTTGGCTATGAGGACATGCTAATAAAATGTCTAATGGTCAACTCTCTGAGCATTGCTCAAATCTTCAGTTCATTATGACAGAACCCAAGCTTGGCTCCTGGCCTGAGCTCAAGTGATTCTGCAAGTAAGTTCATCATTTGGTATGTATTTTCCATTGTCACTGACCTCCTCTCACACTTGAGTCCACAAGGGAGAGTTTCTTCTATTTCACAGGTATACATTCTCTAGGATTGGGACAGCGACTCATCCCATCTGCATTCTGATACATGATCAAACCGATTCTGTGGGCAACCTCAGTGTCCTCATGTATGTTGGAAATTTCACACTCCTTTTTTAGCTGAAAAGCCCTTCAATAGTTGCCTGGCCATGTGAAAGAAGCAGCAACTTCCTCACGGCCTTCCACGGCAAAACGTCGTGTTGAAATAAAATCTAGAGAGTAGCCAAAAACTGGATTGCAGTACATGCGGTTGTCAATGGTTGCTGGTGAAGTATTTGTTGGTCCAAGAATATAAGACTTGATGTACTGGATATAGATGGTTTATTTCATGAATGTTCCGAGGAGTTACAATGTCTGTCTTGATGGTACGACATCCTGCTGGCTACTGAAAAGAGTGGTATCTTGCGGAATGATACATTTACCATAAATGGCATATGGGGTGATCCCATGCATCTTGGATCTTATTCCTACCACGGACTTGGTGATTTCTAAAGGGCACCGCACACTGGCGACTAAAATGGGGGCGACTACCGATGCGACTATTACGTTGTCTGCGATATTTACCTTTGAGATGGATCAGTGATGTTTTCCACCATATCACTGATCTTCCAAGGAGGCATTTGTCGCAATCGAGTCAGCAAAAATTGTAAAAACTGAAAATATGTTAGTCGCTTCGGTGGTCGCAAGGCCGGTCGCCTAGAAAATCGCTCGAAAAATCGCTGGTGTGCGGAGCCCTTAAGGAGGACCCGCTCCCCTGTGTTTGCAGCAGGGCAGGCTGGGCTTTGTTGTCAAAATTCTTCTTTCTGGCGTCAGCTGCTGCTTCCAAGTGCTTCTCTGCATGTCCAAATGCAGTCTGAAATCTTGACTGGTGCCTTTGCACCCAATTATCTCCTTCTTCAGTGTTATCCTCTGAGCTGGACCCAAGCAACGCGTCAATATTCAGACTTGGATCCCTCCCGAACATGAGGCAAACTTTCGCTGCAGAAAAACCAGAGACTGAATTTTTCGACTAATTACCAAGGTAACTTGCTGATAATAATTAAATGGTCATGACCTGACAAACTTACCAACTTTAGAAGCTTGACAGCTTTGAAAATAACAAATTTGTGACACGGCGATGAAACGTCAGTGTGACAGTAGAAATCTGCATACGACAGATCGAAGTTTGCGGGCCTAGAAAAAGCTACCAAAAGACACTTATGTCTTGATTATAACATCACCAACATTTGGGTAGAAATTCTGAATTACTAATTGAAGGATTCGCCCCTCAAATAGTTTTGAATTAGATCATTATAGGCAAAAAGTTAATTAAGAACCAAGGCTGACCTGGTTTCAAAGAAGTAGGTCAAACGCACGTGTGACGATCCAGTCATCACAGGGCTGAACTGAGATTGAAAATTCATCATGGATAACACCGTTGACAGAAGTTTCACTTACACAAAAAAAACTTCATAAGGAAGTGTATTTTTTCTTCTGATCGTTGCTTGTNCCCGCCCCATGCTATTAACTGCCGATTCAGCTTCAGAGTACTGCTCTCCTACATGTTCATGGAGCATGCTTTTGAGAACTGTCTTCCTCCACCTTTTTATGACAGCTTCAACGGCCCTTGATGGTGGGGAGAAATTTAATTCCCTCCGCAGCCATTTTTGGGCGGATAGAAGACGGACTCCAATTGCAGGTCGTCCCATGCACATGGGCAATCCTCACCCGAGCATTCCAAGATATCCGATAGACATGATAAAGACCTCTATCGCCAACACCATCAGCTGCCATATCCGCAAAAGTGGCCATACTAGTATTCAAAAAGGGTGATCATCGTGCGATTAAGACTTAGACGCTTGTAACTTCACTAAATGCACACGCTTCCACCATGTATTTGACGAAGTCACACGCGTCTAAGTCTTAAACACCCCTAAAGGTCTGCGCCCTGTACTGTATGTTACGTCATCGGAACCAACCATGTCAAGTTATTTGGTATCCACTCTTGGAACGCCACAAATGTCAATCAATGCATGTTGATGATCGAAAATTTCATTTCCCTCAGATGGCGCTTGACATTTTCTTTATAATGATTTGCACAGACCAAGTGTGTCGCAGTTGGGAATGAGTTCTTGAATGCCTGTATAATTGCCTGCTCTTCATCTGTCCCAAATACATACAGGAATGCGCGCCCCAATGAATGTTGAATGCTTTGACGTCCTTGGATTCAACGAACTCAGATTTTCATAATGCGGTAATGGTCACATAGAAATCACCCAATTTATACGTCATGTCAACACTCAGAAGACTGAACCCATGCACATCTAGCAACTGCTGATCAGTGAAGTTAATTGACATTGGGGAGATTTCTTCATAACAAAACTTCTTCACAAATATGTGGTTGAATCATGCAACTTCCAATTTCTATTGATTATTAAAATGGCTTATACTCAGAGTGGCCTAAAAAAGAACAAACAGGTTGGTGGCAGCGCAGCATAGTTGCCCTTTTAGGTGTTCCTCCTCATTCAGGAAACTGCCCCCATTGTATCTGGTAGTTGTAATTGTGGCCAGTTTCTTGTGCTTCAGGTGCAACTCAGTCCAGTGAAATTGTGTTTCAATGTGGCTTGGAGTTTCATCTCCTTCACCCTCAACTCGGATGAAGTCGACTTCCTTTTCTTTGCCATTTTTTTGGATAAAAAATAATCTAAACTCTGGGTCTAGACGTAGCATTTCAAGGTCGGCCAAAAAAAAGAAGAAACAGGTTGGTGGCAGCGCGGCATAGTTGCCCATTAAGGTGTTCCATCTCATTCAGGAAACTGCCCCATTGTATCTGGTAGTTAATGTAATTGTGGCCAGTTTCTTGTGCAACTCAGTCCAGTGAAACTGTGTTTCAATGTGGCTTTGACTTTCACCTTCTCCACCGTCAACTCGGATGAAGTCGACTTCCTTTTCTTTGCCATCTTTTTGATAAAAAAATGATCAATCTCTGGGTCTACACGTAGCATTTCAAGGTCGGCCTAAAAAGGAACAAAAAATAACAAACAGGTTGGTGGCAGCGCAGCATAGTTGCCTATTAAGGTGTTCCACCTCATTCAGGAAACTGCCCCATTGCATCTGGTAGTTAATGTAATTGTGGCCAGTTTCTTGTGCTTCAGGTGCAACTCAGTCCAGTGAAACTGTGTTTCAATGTGGCTTGGACTTTCATCTCCTCCACCCTCAACTCCGATGAAGTCGACTTTCCTTTTCTTCCCCATCTTTTTGGAAAAAAATGATCTAAACTCTGGGTCTAGATGTAGCATTTCAAGGTCGGCCAAAAAAAAGAACAAAAAAGACTAAACAGGTTGGTGGCAGTGCGGCATAGTTGCCCATTTCAGGTGTACCACCTCATTCAGGAAACTGCCCCATTGTAGTTGTAATTGTGGCTAGTTTCTTGTGCTTCAGGTGCAACTCAGTCCAGAATTTTATGTCAAACCCAATGAAGATATCCAAAAGGAATGAAAGCGCTATGGGTATTAAAATGGACTAAAAACCAGCCTCATATTTCTTCATTTTTTTGATATCTTTACTCCACACGTCTGTTTTTGACCTTTTGATATGACATTTTTTCATGGTGAAAACAATGTTGTCCAAGTACATTTGAAAATTATGTAAGCATATGAAAATGACACCTACACAGTAGGTGTCTTTGTGTTCCCTCACACTGCATACAGAGACGTTTTCACCACAATCGGCGCATTTTGCATACTCATATTATGAATTGTCCCGACCTACATCTAGGTCTCGTTGCAGTGGACGTACGTATAGGTTGGTGCTTTGGTTACTCGACAAGGTCTTCAGCTTTTCTGCCGGAAATGAACCGAGCTGGACGACGTCCAGTTCACTTCGACTCCCTTCTCTCACTTTCAAATTTCAAACCCTCCAACATCTTTTAGAAGAGGGAATGGACTGAAATAGGATAATGCAAATCCACTTTACTTCACTGAAGGAATTGCGGCTTTTCTGCCTTTCCCTGAATTGCAAACAGTATGTGTCAAATTTATTGATGTGTGTTGACGAGGTTTTGGTGGCGTCTTTGGCAGAACAACTTCTTGATTGTTGTCACTGTGGTTATCCTCAGTTATCTCGGTCATTTCTGAGCGGCACAGAACAAAGTCATTTGAATTCAAGAGATTTGGAATCCTGTGAAAAAAAGTGATGTACAGCAGAGTGCTTCCAGTATTTCGTCCTCCAGGATAACAGCATTTCATTTGATGCACATGACAAGCCAGATCAAATAGGAAAAAAACAGAAATTTATTAATAAAAATTATTGACAAAGCATTATCCAAACCATTTTGCATTTTACTGCATGCAGTGCGACTACACACTCCTATGCAGAGGTCACACGGTTTCACCTTCTTCACCGCTTGTTTTTAATCCTCTTCCTTGGCATCTTTGTGGCTCCTGCGAACGGCATCTATCGTAATAAATGGAAAATAAAGCTACATATTACTCCATATATTTCTTTCATCAATTAATAGTTCACAAAGAACAGAAAAACAAGACGGCATTTTGAATTCTTCAGCATTTTATCGCCACTTCCTGTTACTGCACCTCATCGAAGAAAATGAAAAATGGTCACGAAGGAATCAGAGCTGCACGCAGCTCAGCACTCACGATATTTAATGATGATATGTGAAGTGTCCTGCAAAGGACGATAGAAATACTCAACGGGGTATTGGTCTCGTTAAAATCAAATAAAACAAACTAATATATCACCCAATCTGGGAAAAAACCAGGCACAAGTTTCTCAGCAAGAAGTGGTTAATGTATGGACAGCAATGGTTACCCCAACAAAGGCTGAAATCAGCTGAGCTATCAGTATAGGCTACTGAACTTCAGCAATGAGTTGACTACCTAACTGGGTATTCAAGGGCCTTGTCCAATGCTGGAGACTTGTGCCTGGTTTTCCCAGACTGGGGCACACATGCACAATTAAGCTCTAAATCAGGATTCTTACCGGAAATAACTCTATAAAGCCTGAGGTCCTTGAAACTAAATCTGCCTTTTGGTTCCCCGTACCACTCAGATTATATTGTAGGGACACCTGGTAACCAATTACCTGTGAGAAATATGCGAGCTTCCGATGAAACATCCTTGCAACTGAAGTAAGATAGGAACTTGGTCTGAAATACAAAAGAAAAAGTCTCACAAGCATGACAAGCTGATGATAGAATAAAGTAGGCCAGCTGTATGGTTGACTGCTTTCTGCACATAATACATTCGCACGTCACGTGAGCGAGCCGCTGCCGAGACCTTAGCTCTTATCTCATCGTTAAGTTTCGGGGGCATGAGACCCTTACAATCATCTGGAAAAAGATACAATTCCTCTTTTTTGAGGAGCATGTCTTTCCTCATTGGCCTACAGGTGGCCCTGTGGGCTCATCCTGATTTAGTTCTTTAGCCATCTCATCGAGAACACTATCCTCTAAATCATTAGAGGACTTCCTCTCTTGTGGATCATTGTCCTGTTCATTTATCAGGGCTTCCACATCCTTGTCTCCCTCATTTTCAGAGACATGATTGTCCTCCTCCGAGGAAGACAGGTCATGGGCACGTTGTACACCTTTCTTGCCCTTTTTCTTTGGCAGCTCATCCAAGGGGGTCGACCCCGGCCGCTTGTCTGCCAAAACCTTGAAGGCTTGCCCCTTGTCGCTCATGGCCCTGGCGACCTGGGAGACAGACAGCTCAATCCTGGCAAGCCTCATCCCCTGTGGGGTCAGTTTTGTGTTCTGACAGTGGCGTTTTCTGTCCTAGAAGAATGTTAGACGATGAAGTCAGATTTGTTTGTAAAGAACTGCTCATTTATTGTGGTTGTAGTTGGCGAGCAACTGATTTGAATTTATACATTGATTTGTGATCACAGGCTATAATTGGATGTGAATCATGTTAACACTGAGCATATCAAGCATACAAGTACAGTCATTGACATTAGTTTATCTACACCTACTACCTTGAATATTTCAAATACTACTGGGCCAATTTTAACACGGTTTGTACCACATGAAAGTATATAACCTTGGTCATATTTCTGGATCAAAATTTTGGAAATTTGGAAATATCATAATTATGTAATAGCTCATTAGAAAACCCCCTAAAAATCAACATTTTTATTATGGAATTTTTTTGTGACTTTTGTTACAGGGTTGATAGAGTGGAAGTTTCTAAAGATTTTGGGCTTTGTTTCGTCAAAATATCTTGAGTGGTTGCTGAGATATTTGAGATTATCAAAATTTCGATAATTTGAGAATTTCCAAATTTTCACAAAATTTTGATATTAATAGACAGAGCTCACCTAAAAACGTAGGATTATGAAGTTTTGGAACTTATAGCGTAAACTGGTTAGACGTTAGGCATGTCTTAAGTTAAGGGGGTATTTTCAAATATGAATATCTCGGCCCAGTTAACGCAAAAAGTTCCAAAATTATTGTAAACCCATTATGAGGTTAGCTTTAACTGATGGCGTCAAAATTTCCTGAAAAACACGAAAATCTCAAATTATCAAAATTTCGATAATCTTAAATAACTCAGCAACCACTCGAGATAAACGCCTCTGCTGAACCACCGTACAGACATCAGACAATAGTTTTCTAGGCCTTTAACCTGTGTAATGCAGAATTTGTACGCTGATTAGGCCAAAACACCCTTAAACGTGCGATGATCACCCTTATTGAATACGGGCCCATGTGTTTTGTACTAATCATGGTTTCCCAAACCATGCTTTTGCGGATTATTATGGTTTGCAAAGCATGATTTTTGCAATTTGCAATGTTTGCAATCCATGATGCGTTCACATTATTACGATTTGAAAACAAATAATTTTGCCGATTTTATGGTTTTGTATATCATTCTCATGGTTTGTAAACCATGAAGTTGCATGAACTTCATGGTTTGAAAGTAAGTTATGTTTTCAAAACCATGAATTTGTGAAAGTTTCATGGGAATGAAACCATGTTTAATATAAATTCTGGTTTGAATAATAATTTCATGGTTTTATGTATAACTTTATTGGATGAAATAAGTCAGAATACGTACATTTATGGTTTGAAACAATGACAAAAAATTATTTCCTAATAATTTTGGAAAAAATTAAATTCCCACATGGCGCCTCATATGATAGTACCTTAAATGATTTTAAAACAATGAGTTGGCCCTTGTAATAAATGGAGGCATAATTACCTCTTCCCTCCCCGAGTTTGGGGATTTTTGGTTAATTTCACGATAATAACAATCATTTCCAGATCTTCCTGGCTGATATTTGACCTGCGCTGTTTCTTTGTCGGTATTTCAAGTCGTCTCATATGTGCATATAAGGTTTCCCGGCTCCGAATTCCAAGAAGTCTGTCATACTTGAAACGGTGAATCCTATGTCGAAAAGTGTTTGTAAATGGTCCCTCGTTATATTATAAGAGGGTGGGCCAACTTGACCATTTCCTGATCGAACACAAACACCAGCAGCTGTACCAGTAGGTCTAAATGTATCAGTAGTTTTTCCGGGTCTCCCCCTGTTTTCTCTGCAATCTTGAACCAACACCAATCACCACAGGACATGTGGTGAGGGTTGTCGTCAGTTTGGCAGCTGTGAAAGAGGATTGCCCAAATTGCCTGGGCCATCTTTTCAGCGTTACCAGTATTGGACGTGATTGCGTTCATATAGTAATTGCTCCACCGTTTCATTCTATCAGCACTCATTACATGTAGATATTTCCCCCTGCACTTGATGTTTTTGGCCTTGGCTTCGCTTGTGAACGACTCTAACCCTTTATACATGTACATCAGTTTATGGATATGGTTTATGCACTCTTCTTTGTGGATAAACTGAATGATAGAAAAGTGTATGGGGAAGGTGTGGTAATTGTCAGTTTTGGCATCACCATCTTTGATCATACTTGTGTATCGAAACCCAATTGCTTCAATCGGCCTCTCCCATAATTCCTTAGCAATCGCGGCTTCCATATTTCCCGAAGCCTCATCGAAATTTTTGTTACAGTCCCCGCTGTCTTCATGCACCGAGACCGACATAAAATGAAAATTATCATGCAGAAGAGAACGGGAGAGAGTAAAGACATGAACGACATTCAACGATGGTGATCTGTTACTGGTTTATTAAAAATGTAAACATTGTAACACGTTTGAAAACAGGGTCGGTTACAGTAACAGTGTTCAACTTACAGACCCAATTTTGTATAAATGATAACAAACCACTTAAACATTTAAAAGCACGTTTGGCCTAATTTGTGTTCAAAACCCTCAGAACTCTGGCGGAATGTACATGTTGTTGAGGACAACAATGTGTCATATCCCACTTACATTTCACACTCATGTTTTTATCCTTGGTTAGTTAAAGATAATGTACCACGGGTATTTTCGCGGGCACGAAATTCATTGTTTATTTACGGTTTGTTTGTTTATGTCCAGGCTTTCTTTGTCTTGTGAGTAATTTGTTGGTTGCATGCCTGTTGATTCCAAAAGTTACTTTAAGTATTCATTTTGGTGGGTCGGCATGTCCCAAAAGTCCAAAATAACATAGTGTAAAACATTGAATGTAAACAATGAAGTCGTGATACATTATCTTTAATGTCACATTAGTGTGAAAACCTCAGTAGGTAGTGTTTTGGTAACAGAGTGGCGCGTCTGTGCATTTAACCAGGTAAGGAGATGACCCCAAGTTTGCGCACACTACGCCATGTTAGTGACAGACCCGCCCCCGCAGTAAGGGGGTCAACCATACCGCTGCTCGTTCCAATTTTCGCGGGAAAAGGGGCCTTTTTCGGCAGCACTGTTCGGGAAAAAATTCCCGAAAAACACTTAAAATAGGGGTACTTTCAATGACTTTTCTCCTGAAAAATCCTTAAAAAGGGGGCAAAAGGTTCTCTTCCCGGAAAAGTAATAAAAAGGGGTATGAAAGTCCTATTCTCAATGAAGCTTGTAAAAAGGGGTGAAAATCCCTTGGTTCCTTCAAAATTAGGGTGTCTAATTGCATGAAAAATCCCAAAAAAAATGGTGAAAATATCTTGGTTCCTTCCATTAGGGGGTCCAATTGGGTGAAAAAGCCCGCAAAAAGGGTGGAAATTTTCCCTTGGTTCCTTCCATAAGGGGGTTCTTTTCAAACTCAGGAACAAGCATATGTGAACCCTAAAATTAAGGAGTGGGGGGGGGGGCGGGGTGACAGAATGGCGTTAATTTAACCAGATAAAGAGAAGACCCCCAAGGTAGCACACATTACCAAGGGCATAGGCTGGTCTGAGCCTGGGGAGGTGCACATTTTTGTGAAAGCGGAACTCCTCCTGTAGCCTAGGCATGAAATTTCACAGTAGGGCAATTCTCCGGTAACGGAATTACAAATCAGAGCAGAATTTAGCCATATTTTTCGCTCCCACCCTTATCTGGCAAATACGACGGATACGAAATCAGTCATATCCTGGGCATATTAGGCCAATATATTTTTGAACAGGTTCAAACCCAGTCTACAAGTCAAGCTGAAGGAGCTGTGCTGCCCACTTCTGTCGGTAACGGAATTAATCAGAGAGACAGTGCAAAAACAGTCATCAACTTTTAAAAAATTCTTACACAATACCCGCAGAACGTATGATTACAATAACAGTATGATAATACAGCTTCGTATTTTTAGCTCACCTGGGGTGAGCTCTTGTCGTGGGTCTGCGTCCGTCGTCGTCGTCCGTCGTGTTCCGTTAGCAGGGCACGTTTCGTAACCGCTGGAGCTATTGATCTGAAACTTGGTACATATGTACCCCTAGGTCAGATGACCTATGATACCAAGTTTCGGTCCGATTCGACTCTTAGCTTGGCCACCAGGTGGCGGAAACCAAAAACACAAAAAGTGCAATAACTCCTGAACTAATTACTGGATCACCTCCAAATTTTTATCATAGGTGTATCTAATGAGGATACATTACATACATTGTATATAACGGGTTTTTGGTTTGACCTACTTTTCAAGGTCACAGAGGTCAAAGTTCAAAATTTTGCCTTTAAGTGGCACGTTTCGTAACCACAGGTGCTATTGACCTGAAATTTGGTACATATATACCCCTAGGTCAGATGACCTATGACCCCAAGTTTCGGTCCGATTTGACTCTTAGCTTGGCCACCAGGTGGCAGAAACCAAAAACACAAAAAGTGCAATAACTCATGAACTCATGAGTGGATCTTCCCCAAATTTTTATCATTGGTGCTTCTAATGAAGATGCATGACATAAGTAAGAGGTTTTTGATTTGACCGACTTTTCAAGGTCACAGAGGTCAAAGTTCAAATTTAGTCATTTGGTGGCGCATTTCGTAACTGCTTGGGCTATTGACTTGAAACTTGGTACATATACACCCCTATGTCAGATGACCTATGACACCACTTTTTGGTCCGATTCAATTCTCCGCTTGGCCACCAGGTGGCCATAACCAAAGCTCAAAGTCCAGTACATGTAACTCCTGAACTGGATTTTCTCCAAATTTTTATCAGGTGCATCTAACGAGGATACATGACCCTGGAACATTTCGATTTAACATTTGTCATTTGTTTTTCTGGTACGTTCACCCAGATGAGCACATGGTCCATGGACCATTTCATTAACTTTAAAAAGTTAGTTTACGTTATCTCTGGCCACGTCAGTGCTTCTATTGGACTATGTTCCAGTGTGACAACAGAGACTATCAACCTCGGACTTCTCCACATGACTCCATTGCAATTTTCATCTCGGCAGCTGTGGCAACATCGTGTCCCTTATTGATGAAGCACTGTATATGTGATTTCATCGGGGCGATCTTTCTATCACACATATCCTTCCCGCATGTGCCTCCGAGAAGTCGTACTGCTTTATGGCAATTCAAGCTGATGGCTCCAATGAGGTCATCGCCACTTGTCCACGGAAAAATGTCGCTGTGACCGTATCAAGCATTTTCATAGTCTTCCGGACGTGGAATGTGCGGAATAATTTAGATGAAAGTGGTATAAAAACCCCTTTGGAATTAAAATAATTGAAATTTTAAGATATGATATGAAAGCTCTCAATGGGAGGAATACACTGCAATAATTAATTTCTCGATATAATTTGTGACAACGCAATGCAATTAACATCTGTAGTGACAACTGTAGCTGTTGCACGTATAAATAACCAAAAATTGAGAACACCAATGTTCAAATATCAAATTGAAATGCACTGTGAAGAGCATAATATGTTTCTGCCACTTTTGGATGGGCCTTTCGTGATGTTTGGAAATTATATAATGTTTGTCTTTTGTTGTTATCTAGTTTTAAATTGTACACGTCCTCCACCTCTCCCAGGTAGTTCACAAAATGAACAAACATGTCCAACTCTTTCGTTCTAGTATTGCTTCCTTCCTCTGAGTATTTTGGAGTAAAACGATTGACCACCTCTGCGGCAGCTTTTGTTTGGTTTCTGCCTTGGCCATTGCCCACCGTCAAGAATTGTGCAACATCTGGTTTGATCTTTAAAAGCTGAAAATAAGATACTGCTCTTTGAGAATATTGTAAGTAATGCTCAAGCCCAACCCAGCTGAAAAAAAGTCTTTGTTGCCACATGTTTGTGGTCACTTGTTGTACTACTTGTCCTCTCATTCATTACCGGTATACATTTGATTGCATACTTGTTTTCTTCTCAATATGAGTATATTCATCCAACACCGAAAATTTTACCATAACAAAAAACAAACACAATGACATTAGAAGAATTTTCTGTCATTTACCTCCACTATTCCATACAGTTCTAATCCCTTCTTAAAATTTTCCAGTTCTGGTTGCATACCATTAGATTCCGTATAGAGCAATGCCTCAGTCTCCTGTTGTTTCAAGCAGCATGGTGTGGGGCCATCCTGCAGCAGGCAGAGTGCTGAAACGAGGATGAAAATGAGAATGAAATTAAGATTTGTAATTTGGCCTGTAAAGATACTAGCTAATCTTCAGTTGTTCTTAACCCTTTGCCTGCTGAGCTACTTACATCAACTGTAGTCTCTTGGGTGTTCTTTAATGACACATTTCCTTGGTAGACATCAACCTCTAGGTTTTGAATACGGATTTTCTTGTGCAAATATTCTTCTTGATATACAAGATTCGTACTTTCATTGCACATAATTTTTGCATTGGTCCTGGATCCCTCTAGTGTTATGTCCCGACGTTTCCAGTTCGTTCCAGTTTTGACTGGAGACACCTGCAAAGAAAAATGATCAACTAGGTATGGTGTCTCTGTGTTGTTGGATTTTTTCCTACAAGTATATCATAAATTTGCAGTCAGTTTTGTTTAATATTCTACGGGAATCCAAGTGGCGACATGTTCTGTGAAATGGGTGTGCATAAAAAAACTAGACGCTCATTTCGGCGATGATCTTCCTCTGGAAGGTATATCATTTTCGGTTTCCCGGAGTGCTTCCTCTTAAGCCTCATCCTCTGCCGATTGTTCTAATTGCTCTGTAAGCTGGCCATGCTTTTGTCTGATTGGAAGGCAACTAAACTATGACATAATATGACTGTGGAGTGAGCAAATGCACCTTGGAAACTTCTGACCATATGGCGAAACGGCATTTCATTAGACTACAGCGCCATCTGGATTTAGCTGTCGAACTACAAATTTCTATTGTGAGGACATTGGTCTCTCNAGACAGTCGATGCGAATTGTCCATCTATTTTCTCTATGTCACTCCTATTCACAACCCTCCACTTAGTGAGCCCTGTCGCCACCAGGCTTGTGTTATTCATCTATCAGCAACCCCATGTCAATAACCTTTGGCATGGACAATCTCTTTGGATTATATAACCCACTTGCCAAAGGTAAAAAATGTTCTGATTAATAAGAAAAATAAATAGCGGAAAAAAGGAAAACAAAAGAGGAAAATGACTTTAGAAATTTGAAAGTGTCCTAATATTTCTGTCCACCAGTGTATAACAGTTGAACTACATGTAAGGCTTGTAATGAAATATCCATATTATAAAAATCAAATTCTACTGATCGATTTGATGAAGTCATTAATTCGTTTGAATCAATGTGATATTTTGTAAAATTCAGGATTATGTCCACTCCGGCCTGCGATAATCGTATGTATTATCGGTGTGGACAGGATCATTATTTCGCTGTGTAGGGTAGAGAATGAGTGCCTCCACGTTTTATTCATTACGTTAATCATCTATTTTTGAAGGACTTCCCCTGGTATCCCAAACCAGTTAACAACCTCTTAAGCGAAGCAGCTTTTGCGGCTCTGAATGATGGCACATGCGTTTTGGTGATAAGTAAAGGTATGTAATCTTTGATTATAAAAACAAGTGTAAAGAAAACGTGTGTCGTGACATTCCTAAAGTGCACACAAGAAAACACTAGAGGAGATTTTTGTGTGTGGAACGGCGGAGACGACAGGTGGCGCTGTCACTAAAGATAAACGCCATGCCATCCAGCATCTCCGTTCCACATACAAAAGGCCAAGGTTCACAAAAAACTCTCCATAATATGGTAGTGCGTAATAAAAAGATCCTGTAGGCCCCTACAAATGTGGACTATCAAGATTGGGGTAGGTGATTGATTCATAATTGGATCGAAATATAGTATGTAGTCGAAAACATGTTTAAAGTCCGTTTAAATCATCTGGAGCTCGATGGGCGTATGTCAGTCAAACCCCCTAGACAACAATGAACTTAGGGTTTACTCTAAACGGTCCAACGCACATTGTTTTCTAACCAGCTGATAGAACATGCAACCAGGCCTTGATTCGAAATTGAGCACAGGCATAGGCATGGGATTGGCTGGAAGGGTCCTGTCAATAAAACGCTTTCAATGGCCAGACTTCACCAACAATACCAAGGTCTGCCTGACAACCAAAGGGTCCTCCCATCGAGCTCCAGATGATTTAAACGTACATAGGCCCGTTTTGTTTTAACCTGATATTTACCGTTCCTGCAGGGGGTAAGAGTACTGGTTCAAGGGCAGTAAAATGGCGGCCAGTTCGTATATTTGCGTTGTCTGAAAAAATTGCAAATAAAAACAATTCGATTCACTGGAATTGATTGAAAATCAAATATGATACACGGTTGCTCATAAATATGGAATATTCTGAGAATTTCTATTCATTTCCAATAAACGTGTATTTGTGAATTATTTCTGTGCGTGTGTGTGTCGATTTCAATGAAACTTGATCAGCTGATGGGGACATTAAGGGGGCAATGGTTGCTGTGGCTGATGTTCTGAAACCATGCATCGGGGATGTAGGGAGCTGCCCGATTTTTAAAAAAAAACGGTTTCACAGAAATCACCCTCAGCCCGCTGATGTGCATAGCAATCGAGTTCCTGACTTTGTTTCGAAAGTTTCTTTCTTACCCTCAAACAAAACCGCTAACAAAAGTGATTTATCACCACTTGATAGAAGATTTCCAAGCCGATTTTCAAAGGCGATATTTTTCACCAAAATAAATGTAATAAAACAACTCGCGTGGGCACGACTCCGTTTCGCCGTCTTCTTTTTTATTAGCGAGTTTTCGCAAAGCCCCCGAAACGCCAACGTGAACGCCAATCCCATTGTTCGATGCCACGAAGAGAGCAGCGAACAATGAACAATAGGATAGACGTTCGCGTCGGCGTTTCGCAGGCTTTGCGAAAACTCTCTAATTTCGGTAACTGCCCACACACGGCAATACAGTCCAAAAGTTTCCAGTTACCTTAGCACCCATCAGATGGCGCGAGTGTTACGACTGATGGTACGTGTTATGATGGATTCCGCCACGGTTTGCGGCGGATTTTCACAGGGTTTTGGATAATCCTTCAATGGTTTTACAATACATTTTTACAATACAATACATTTACACGTTTCACAACACGCGTTCATTATCACAATGCCTGTGAAACCGCACCGCACGCCGCAAACCACGGCGGAATCCGCCAGTAGTGGAAACCGGCCGAGTATTATAAAATCAAAATAATGTCAACGTCTTGCAATAGATAAACATGTTTAGAGCAATTTGAGCCTATTGGTAATCTGAAGTTCGATCTGATGACTTAAAAAAATGCATTTGAAGTGTGATAAATTTACAGTAGATGCCTCCTGCGCATGCCCAGATTGACTTCTTCCGGTCGTCAATAAAATTCTATTGGCTTTGCTGTGGAGGTAGGCGTCGACTACGCCGATTTGGCTGCGTCACCGTACTATTTTTAGGAGGGCTTTCCCCATGTTGTGGCCGTTCTCCGAAAGGTGACGCCTCTATAGCAAATTCCCTTCCTAACAGTCGTGAGAAGAGATATAATAGAGACCTTTCGCACCCGCACGTTTAGGCAACCGACTACATTTAGGTCATCAAATGTTGCGGTCTAGTGACGTGTACACAAACGGTTATAGACAACATTATCCGCAGCGACTTCACTACACGTCAGAGAAAAACTGTTTGCCAAAGCAACATATTTTTATCAAAACCCTCATTCCAACGGTGATCGCCATTCTTTGTTATAAGTTTTAGAAGGATTCCTCGTGCATACCAGGTGTAACATTTTGTTTGTTTTGTTTGGATCATCTTTTATTAAGCTTTTGGGTTGTGAATCAAATCCGTGTAAAAAGGGCAGTTTCCATTGACTGCCGTCCGATCAGTATGGGTCTTTCGCAACTGAACGGTTTGCTGAACATTTACTTTTACGTCATCATTTTGTGAGCAGTTGTTACGTGTGCACAGACACTAAATGAAGGCCTACACACTAGCCGGCCACAGTTCACGGGTAACAAGCGCGGTACGCGTGAGGCGAGTGCGGTTTGTAAGCTACCCCGGTTAATGATCACTTGCAATTACGTCACACACAATACAAGCGCAGTAGGGCCCATGGTGAACTCGTATGACTCGAGCACAGTCATAACATTACATCACCTTACCTAAGAAATATCCGTAAACATCTATAGGTCTTCACGGATAGTTCTTAGGCTTAGGCAAAAGCCGTGTCTCTCTGCGAAACCACTAAAACCAACCCGTTTCACCGGTTACGGTTACGTATAACTAAATGTAGTCGGTTGCCTAAACGTGCGGGTGCGAAAGGTCTCTAATAAAAGGAGTCGTCCTCCAGAAATTTTGCAAATTTTCGACCCCAACCGGGGTCTTCTTCAGGCTGGCACTTTCAAGATGAGCTACCAGAAGTGTTCTGGAGGACGACTCCTTTTATTATATCATTTTGTTTGTCGCCTTTTGTGCTCTATTTTGGATGTCTTTACAGAAGAGGAAGAAAAGGAGAAAAAGGAGAAAGTAGAGAAGGCAATGATGGAAGCAATGCAGGACACAGCAGAGAAATATTTCAAGAAGGAAGACGCACCGAAGTTTTTCTATGGATTTTCAAACGTAAATACGAGTGACGTCCATCGAGCGGGTGGTGGTTTAAAGGCCTGTTTCCACTAGACAGGTGTAAAGTTTTTCAGTGTTTCCGTGTGTCAGTGTTCCCCCTATTGTTCTGGAAACACTGGCAGATAGATCGACACGTTTCTCTGTGTGTCCTCCATTGTCGAGTCGCGGCTTATTCCGTCAGACAATAGCAGGGGAACACTCGCAGATGGGGAACGCTCAAAAACGTTACACCGGTTTCCGCTGCGGTTTGCGGCCCCGGGGCAGTTTTCACAGGGTTTTGGATAATCCTTCGATGGTTTAACAATACCTGGCGTGTTAATTGTCCCAAAGTGTGAAAACCGCTCCAGCGCCGCAAATCGCAGCGGAAACCGTTGTAATAGAATCTAATGTTCCCCGATGTGTGATATCCCCCAACAATACATGTACGGATTAAGCGGCACCATTGAATTGGACTCTAGAGAGACCAAAACCCTTAATCCTGTGACAAACAATACAGGGGGACATCAGGAAGACGGCGGCAGTAGATTCTATCACACCTGTCTAGTGGAAACAGGCCTTAACAGTAACGAGTGTGCCAGATGTGACAGGAATCAGCGTCCTAGGAATAGCCCGCTATTGTAAGGTTATATTCGAATGGTCATGGTCTCTCTAGCCATTATTCTAATCCCTCGCTGAACAATAAGACCGGACTTTGATCCCAGGGGGACTTGGATTCCTTTCACACCTGACAAAACTGTCCGTTCCTATTTGTTCAATGACGGATTGAGGTGCTTGGCTCTTGAAACCAATTGCCCGAGATTACAATGTACATAACAATAGGATGTTTTGTTCCTAGGACTGGTTTTCCAAGGACAGTCTTTCCTATCACACCAGGCGAGAAACAACGCGGAACATAAAAACCGTGATAGATGATTTTATTGTTTTCTATTTATAGCAAGCATACATGTCCATCTATCAAATTAATATTTTGCTGTTGTTAACGATTACGAAAGCGCTTCCTTTTTCGGGGCGACTTTTCTAAGAAACAATGTCAACCAAAGTCTGGTTCAACCTAGAGGTGGACCATTGAAATGCCAAGTGAGGAAATGGAACATTCAATTTTGACCACAAGATTTTATGCCTGACAACAGTCCATAGGCCAATGTTTATTATTAGGCACAGTCATCTGATTCATTACGCCATAACATGTAACTGTAATTATGTCACTCTTCCCACACTCTAACCACAAACTGCATTCCAATGGTCTACCTCTAGGTTGAACCAGACTATATATGTAGGTTCTTGCATGGTACATGTAATCGTTACATTTTCAGTTCAATCCTATTTTTATTTTTAAAGGGACTAGGAAATTTTTTTCAAGCTTCGGTTATTACAAAATGCTAGTCTTTCATGATAAATTCCCACCGTCCATTCACTTTTTCAATTAAGTGTTAACTACTAGCACCCTGACAAATCAGTTATCACCACACCATGGAGCATTCACCTGGTCACTGGGAACCTAATCAACATAATAGAGTACAAGCTCGCTCCATACAATACATACAGCGACACTGTTGATCAGGTTCCCAGTGAATGCTCCATGGTGTGGTGATGACTGATTTGTCTGGGTGCCAGTAATTAACACCTAATTGAAAAAGTGAATTGACGGTGGGAATTTTTCATGAAAGACTAGCATTTTGTAATAACCGAATCTTGAAAAAATTTTCCTAGTCCCTTTAAGCAACATTCTTCAATAGGCGATATACACTCGATTAACTTTTTTGCAGGAGGAGGATGAGGTCCTTCAGTCGTTCTTGGCATTCCTTGGCATAAGCGACCCCGACTTCCCGCTTCTTATCGTAGTAGACCTTCCAGAACAATGGAAAAACGTCAAACAAGGTGTCAAATTAACGAAAGAAGAAGTGGAAGATACACTTTCCAAATACGATAGCTTTACCCTGGTGAAAGAGCCAATACGAAGCTGAGGAGAGCGGCGACATTGTGTCCCTTGTCAAGAATGAACGAGATGTTGAGTATAAAAAACAACCCTGAACTTGGCTAATATTCGTTAAAGAAATAAATGCAATCAATGGAGACATGAGCCGCGGTTACACTACATAAAATCCCCGTTTTTTTGCGGCCACACCTACATGTATAGGGGGACCGATGGCGAAACATGGTGTTGGCCATACGGACTGAAAAATCTCACTGCTGATGAAAACATCAAGCCTTAAAAACGAAATATCAAAACATAAAAATGACAAAATCTTCATGTGATACTGGATCGCTCTCTCCTTTTACGGTAATGAAGCCTAATGATGAGGAAGGATTTTCAAGAAAAAAAATTGAAAACTATTAACTGTGAACAAAGATATTTGATATTATCGAAAACTATCAAAAACTGAAAAAGTGAGATTTTGCATGAGCTGCTGATGTAAAGCTGACATCCCATGTGTCCCTCCATGCCAGTTTCATCCTATGAAAAGCCACAGTTATCAAGAAAATTGAACTTTTCTCCAAAAAAAACCTCGATTTTTGACAAAATTGGACATTTTTCTACGTCAAATAACACGAAAACGATGAGACTTTTTAGCTTAATTTTTTCGCAGTATTGTGAATGAATTTCCCTTGTCTTCATTTTGTAAAAATTTGGCAGTCTTGCACTTTAAAATGTTCGAGATCTCAAATTGGTGATATTTTGATATTCTGATATTTCCGTGATATACATGTATTCACTTTCCTTAAAACTTTTCCAACGAACAGACTTATTACCCTTCAAAGTATCACATCCACATTTGAAAATCAAAGACTGATGACTGACTACCGAGAAATTAAGAAAAAACCTATATTGCAATACATGTACTTATGACCAGTGAGTGTACATGTATAGTGATCCGTGATAGGTCGCTGATCTCAACTTCCCTAGATTAGCCCCGCCTGTACCTATCCCTTGTCGCAATGTTTAACTCAAAGCAAAATAAACAAGATGACATTGTAAATGTCGTATGGTTCCCGATGTACAGGTGCTTCTACCGGTACATGAATGGTACATTGACAGAGATCAAGGCACGTTGATAGAGGTCAGATAAAAAGGTACCGTAGAAAAGGTACCGGTAAAAAGGTACTAGGTAATAAAGGTACTAGGTAAAAAAGGTACAGGTAAAAAAGGTACCGGTACTGGGTAAAAGAAGGTACTAGGTAATAAAGGTACAAGGTAAAACGGTACAGAAAAAAGGAATTACCCTAACTGTACCACAGGCAGAAATATTTCAAATTATAAAGTTTGACCTTGACCTTGACCTCTGATCATCAAGGCCGTTGCATAATCGAAATGGGCATCATCGATAACCTAAGTATGAGTGATATCATGCCTCTATCAGGCAGAGATATTTCAAATTATCAAGTTTGACCTTGACCTTGACCTCTGATCGTCAAGGTCGTTGCATTATCGAAATGGGCATCATCAGTAACCTAAGTATGGCTGATATCATGCCTCTATCTCTACCACAGGCAGAGATATTTCAAATTATCAAGTTTGATATATCAAAATCTCATGATATTTCAATCACCCAGACACGTAAGGCTGAGAATTTTAACACAGTCATGTCCTTCGATAAAGCAGGCAAGAACTAAGACTTGTTTCATGTTGCTCAGTTGACAATATGGCAAGTTGTCTCAAAATATCAAATTTGTGATATCGATATCATCATGACCCCAACATCTCAGATCAAAAGTAATCAGTCCATTCGATTCCAAGGGTATGAAAACCTAAGGGTAGAACTTGTTTCTGTTGCTCTAGGTGTTAAAGGAGCCGAGTTATGGAATCAGATAAAAGCGTGACGGAAAAAATATCAAGTCTGATATGTTGATTACATCATGATGGAGGCATCTGATGTTGAAAATGATTGGCTCATTGGATTGCCCAGGTTGACAAACCTAGGGGTAGGATGTGTTACCAGAGCTGTAGCTGTTGAAGGAGATAAGGTATGAAGGCGTGACAGACCGGACACACAGACAGACAGACAGACAGAAAGACAGACAGACAGACAGACAGATACACACACAGACACCATGACCAAAAACAATATGGTTCCCGATCTTGATGATCGGGAATCATAATAAATAATTTTTTTACAGAAAATAAATAAATTTGGAGGTTTGGGGCCGTATGCATAAAACATCTTACTCCTTAACTTAGTTTTTCCCTTAATACCGCTAAGGATTCCGTACAGAAGGACATTTCTTAAGTGATATGCATAAACCTTAGGGATGTATTTTCCCTCAAGTCTAAGAAATTTCCTTAAATTCTAAGGATGTCAGTTACAGGTAGTTATCAATTATGCCACACATCTCAGCCAATCGGAGCGACCATTACAAACAGATTGAGATCTAAATTGGTTTGGTAAGTGATTGCGCAATCTTGTTCAGAGAAGGTTTCTTAGTGGCTGAGGAAACTCCTTAAGTTTTTACTGAAAATGCCCAACGCCACAAGGCCTAACTCGAGGCCTACATGCATTGAACCGTCGTGTATCTACTTAAGGTACCTCTGGAGGTACCTTAAGATAAGGGGTCGTATTTTAGAACGTTCCTTAACATTAAGGTCGACCTTAAGTCTATTGTAAAACCATCGAGAACAATAGATTTAAGGTGGACCTTAATTTTTAGGAACGTTCTAAAATACGGCCCATTGATTGATTTGAGGGAATTTCCTTACCTTAAGACTGTTTATGCATACCACATAAGAAAAGGGTAATTCTTAGGACAAAACTTAAGAGAAATTCTTTGATTTAAGGGAAATTTTACACTTTAAGATGTTTTATGCATACGGCCCCTGGTTAGAAAGAAAATGACCGATTTTTCAATTTTCACAGCATGGAGACCTTGTACCACTCCGCTGATGTTAGTGAAAAAAATCAGTTTACAATATTTAAGAAATAAGAGAGCTATCGTGATTTATAACTAACAAATGTAATGCAAAAGCCATTACGGACCACACACATTTTACATGTTTTCTCAAAACTTACATAGTTCAACATAAAATTAAATTAAAACATTTTCCAACAAAAATCAGCAGTCTCTGTTTTGAAATGTTCGAGATTTATCACCGCACGCATTTTATCACCTAGAATTTGGATAGGAACTTTTCTTCGCATATAGATCTTATGTAATATCACCTCATATATGGGCGGTTATAAGTGCAAAAAAGGGACGTCGAAACGAGAACAAAGACAACGAAAGAGAACAAAGACGTTGCGAAAGGAGAACAAAGAACCATGTAGAGGACATTAAAGCCCCACTGTATTGAATGTGAAAAACGCAAATCATCGCCGCGATTCTCGCACGACGTCACGACGTCATTGTAGTGTAAAATGTACTACGCTCTGTCAGAATACATTAGAGCTCTCCCTGTAGTTTTATCCAATACGTGCTGAAAACTATCATGACTATAGGCCTTGATTCTGTGAAGTGCGCATCAGGCAAGCATTTTGGGGACCTTCACGAGGCTATGGGACCTCTATGTGCACTCTCCTAACTTTTTGAAAATATCGTAAAATTCAATACTGTGGGGCTTTAAGGCCCGGTTCAGACGACGCTCTAACGACGCGTCGAATACAAATGAATTTAGTACGACTGTAGCGCGACGCATAGGCTGTTTGATTCATACGTCGAACCAACGTCGCACTTAATTACCTGTTTCCTCCACCACCTATAGGTGGCGCGCCAGAAAGGGGGATGGCGGGAAACTTCAATAACCCACGTG